>APFE031051375.1:22090-51672 GCA_000404065.3 Pinus taeda | reverse complement strand
TATGACCGCCCAGTCCATGATTTCTCCATTGCATGCTGCCTCAATTAGGGGGACCATTTCTATGGTGATATTGGCAGAATCATGCAATCCCCATAGCCTACACATCATAACTCCAGCATAACAGTAAGGTGAACACAGGGAGTCAACTGAGTACTTACCCGAGGTCTCGTGCTTGTGTTTTGCTGGATTATGTCTCCAGTCTCCAATAGGTTCAGATTCGGTCTCGTTTTCTTCTCGAAACTTCTCCAAAAATGCAGCATTATACTTCTTCTCTTCTCGTGGCAGGTGATACATTAGCCTTAGGTCTTCGGCTCGAAACGAGCCGAAAACCCTCCCATCCGTAGATTCAAATAGTCTATCGACAATTGGAAGTTATTGGAGTGCCCACCTTACCACATCTGTGTAAGGAAGAACCTGCTCCGGAGCCGCTATTCTGTGTAGGAAGGAATCAGCCAAGTCTTTTAGATTGGCATCGGACTTGCTGGTATTGTCGCATAAAATCTCCACTTCGGTCACCATTGGCCCTTCGGCCTCAATCAAATTGTAAGTCCCCTACCAAGTGGTCTTGGGAAGTCCTAAGCATGTTGTATCTGATATTAGTCCTTTGTTCTTCCCAGTTGGATCAGCGATAGTTAGCCCTGCGGCTGGCGGGGCAGTAGGCATTGTAGTCTTCTTGGATTTCTTTCCCATTCCACTTTCTTCTGTTTCTGTGAAAGAATTCTGCGCAGAGTAAAAGGTAAGCGCAACACATGCAACAATATCATGAATCGAACAAAATGAAGTATATATATATATCTTGGCGCATTCACAGTAATTAATCGACTTGAGGTGGCCTTAGGAGCAAATGGTCATTACGGCCTGTCAGTCTCATTAATTACAATTGCTTCGATTAATGGATAAATGATTTATTTGAAGCATGTTGAGGGCGATTTGGCGGTTTGAACACGGATGAGCGGCTTTTCCAAAGGGTATGGCCTTAATTACGAATAAATCAAATCAAACTGCCTTTATGACTGTTACCTTGAGAAATGTGCCATTTACCTCTTGCGAAATCGGGCATCGGGGAAATGCTTAAGTTATTGCATTGGTTTTGCTTGGAACCCCCGATCACCGATATCCGATATCGCATCGCTTTGGGTATCGCTGGTAGTACCGCTTAGGATGAGGGCATGGTGAATCATCGATTGCCGATAGCGATATCGCATCACATCGGTTGACGATAAGTTTAGTTGTGCTTTAGGTTCTATTGCCGATTTCCGATTGCCGATTTCGCATCGCATTGTGGCAAGGATCATTACTCCGTGTTACTTTATGCTTTGTCGATATCCGATAGCGATTTCGCATCGGCGAAAACCAATATGTCCTTTACATTGTGTTTCTTTGTCATTGCAATATGCGATCTTCCGATCGCTTTATCGCAATGATAAAGATAAATCATTTTATATCGGGTTTTTTTTTATTGGTTTTATTGAAAAGCCTCTTTGCGAAATAGAACTTTAAATTGATACCAATTTGAAACAAAAATTAAAAGGGACCCATTTCACATTATATTTTTGGAATTTTAATGATATGAAATGGGGGGTTGTTGTAGGGCACAACAGATGAATAACCCGTATTTAAAGGGAATTCGTGCTTCCAAAACTGCACAATCCTAATTAGGTCTTTTTCCTCATTGCATGCATGATATTTACAACTTAGTAATCATAGAACTGATAATATATTGTCCCTTCACTCTACTCTCAACTAGGTCTTTCTCATAACTGACATGCATGAGTTTCTAATTAGTGAATCTTCAATTATCTGGAGTAGCACCTATGGATGCATCAGTGCACTAACTGACTACTAATCCTATACTAGTTCAACAAATAGTTAGAACTAGTTTAACTGACTATAACTTAGTAAGCTGAGTTATCTAATTACAACTAAATGTAAACTCATATTGGACCCCTAAAATTTAGGGAGAAAACTTACGTGGCTTCCAAAAGTTTTCCAACTTGAAATTCCTAAGTTAACTAAGTTAGCTTAACTTAGTTAACTATTACAAGTTGCTATGAGAAAATAATTACAAATTAATTCAAAATTTAATTAAGGGACAAATTAAATTGGAATTTCTAGATGTTATTTTTAACATTTCTTGTTGCTATTTTTATCACTCCCTCTCAACAAGAAAGGAATTCAACTCTATCCTGATCCTGAACCTTTGGAATGTTTTGCATTCAAAACCTCTCTATAGCGTTGTAGGTAAAATAAATCCAAAAAGAAAAAAAAATATCCAGCCTAAATCAGTATGATGCATCTGCCATCGAAGTCTTTGACTAGTAAAACCTTTGTCGACTGAAAAAATATGTGCTTCTGCTGACCCTAGCTTTCTAAACTTTTGTCAATCCTTCTCTGCGGTCTTAAGTATCTGACTTCGCTAGCCTCTTCCATTTTGATCTCTGACTACATCAATTGCCACTGATTCATCCTACTACTATGTATTGTGGGATCCCATAGCAAGGTATGGTCCAATAGTTAAAAACTCTCAATGGAACCCACCCAATTTCAGCCCTCTTGGGACTCTCATTTCACATCGCCCCACCTCACACCTGGATGTATCACCACATATGCTCCCTTTGTCCACTTAGCTGGAAATTTCCCCCTACCGGAGGTCTCTGCAAGAGTGGATTCCTCCACTTGTTTTGCTCTCTACTTCTCTAATTGTGGTTGCTCCACAATTTCCTAAAGTTGCTTCTGAGGATTCTTCTGGCGCTGCATGTTGAGAGGTAACTTACTCTCCATCTCAACCAATAGGTCTCTAACCTTTTCCTTAATCCTCAAGGCTTTGCATGCATCTTGTACCTTAAGATCATACAGGTTCCTGACCCATGCACTGATATGTTTCACCTATCCCATGGCGATGTGTCTAAGAAAACCTCTCCCTTACTAAAAATCACACCATTGCCACAGTCTTCCAATTCCGCGACTGAAACAAGATTTGTCTTTAGTCCTAGAACATACATCACATCTGTGATCCTGAGAGGGGAGCCAAACTCCCTCTGAAAGGTAATCGTATTGATCCCAATAGCTCTATACCTCCTGTTATCTCTAAAATCTATGATCTTCTCAAGGTCTTTCTCCTAAAAATCCCTAAAGAGATCTCTATTCCCCATTATATGGAACGAGGCACCACTATCAAGATACGAAACACCTCCCATGATAGTGTTGGACACACATGTAATGAGAGTGAAATCAAGTCCGAATTGTGAAGTTAGAGCTTCACCTGTTGTAGCTACTGCAGGCTCCTTCTTGCTTGCTTTCTTCTATGGGAAATTTGTGGCATAGTGCTGATGCTCATGATAGTAAAAACACTTGACATTTGATGAGTCCATCTTCTTGTCGCCCACCTCGCCTTGGGAATTATTTCCTTTGGCCTTCTTTTCCTTACTCGCTAAGGAAAAGTCCTCCCAATTCCTTGGAAGAGGTCCCATCTCTGGTATTCTGTCGAAACTCCTTTTGTACCAAATCTAACCACAGTTGTTGCCAATCTAACAACATTTCCTCCCATTGATAGAGTCTTGATAACTCTACCAAATCTTGAGAAGTCCTAGAAGAGCTAGACTCACCACATCATCCTCAGTAACAATGATTCCAACACTTCCAATCTCATCTCGACAATACGTGAACTTGGTCAAGTAATTTAGAATTGCGTCGCTCGCCTCTGTGTTGCTTTTTCGAAGTTTGTCGTTCAATGCCAAATTCCTATGGTCACTTTTGTTCTAAAACAGGTTTGTCAATGCTTTCCACATAGCATGCGGAGTTTCCTTTCCATGGAGACTCGAGACAATGTGGTTTTGAAGTCCCTCAAGGATAATTTTCCTTTCCCTTGCCACACACTTCTTCCATTCGACAAGATATTTTGCATCCGATGCTAGTGGCTTAGGAATGTCTTGATCAATGAATTCCTTCAATATTATCCTCCAACAAGGCCTCCATCCTGTCCTTCTAGGCTATGTAATTCGAGCTACCATCCAAAGCATACTTGTGCTGCAAACCATAGAATTTCATTTGTTGATCCTGAAGTATGTAGTGCAAATTTGAATTTCACCTGTAACCCTGAATTCAAAAACTTTGAAATCTCCTCTACTTTACTGTAATCAACTCTAATATCATGTAGATTTTACTTTAGAGTCATAGCTCATGTAATTTCCTAAAACATAAGACAAGAATCTACTATACTCTTTACAATGGAAGCACATAAATATCGATGAAAAAATTAATCGACAAGAGGAAGATAATCAATGGCACATAACACAATATTTATTTGGGGAAAGCCACATCTCAAAACCCGTACTATCTATATTGAATTAATTAAAAATCCAAGATGAGAATACAAAGCTTGTTCTCACAAGAACAATCCCTACACAATTATAATCAACTCTCAACTCGCAAGCTAGCTCAAGCCAAATCCTTTGCCGATTATGAAGCTCTCCAAGCCCCTATTTCATTTCACAATTCCTAGGATGAATAGTCCACATTTAAAGGGAATTCATGCTTCCAAAACTATGCAATACTAATTAGGTCCTTTTCCTAATTTCATGCATGATATTTACAACTTAGTAAATCATACAACTGATAGTACATGTTCCTTGCAGTCTAGTCTCAACTGGCTCTTTCTCAGAATTGACATGCATGAGTTTCCGATGAGTGAATCTTCAGTTATCTGGAGTAGAACCTGTGGATGCACCATTTCACTAACTAACTGCTAATCCTCTACTAGTTCAACAAACAATTAGAACTAGTTTAACTGACTATAACTCAGTACACTAGATTATCTAATTATAATTATATCTAAAATCATACTGGACCCCTAAAATTTAGGGAGAACACTTACATGACTTTTAAAATATTTCCAACTCGAAATTCCTAAGTTAACCAAGTCAACCTAACTTAGTTAACTATTACAAGTTGCTATGAGAAAAGAATTACAAATTAATTCACAATTTAATTCAAGAACAAATTAAATTGGAATTTCTAGATGTTATTTTTAACATTTCTCGTTGCTATTTTCAACATTAAGGGATATGTTGGGATCTACTTTTGTACCTATTTTTTAGAGCTTATTTCACATTTTTTACTATCATTTACCCTACACTACCCTTTTTGTATGCTAAAACTACTCCACACTAGCTAAAACTGCACTACTTTATAGTGGAGGTAACATTTGTTGCTAAGTAATATTTTTCGTATTTCTTTAATTAGTTTGAGTAGATGATAAATGAACCTATAAATTTTGAGTTACTTTGTCTAATCTTTTAAAGAACTCACAAACATTTGAGGTGCGTGGACAGGTCAACAAACACTCTAACACATCACTCAACAACATAGCAGGAAATCTTTTTTGCATCCACTATCCTGTACTCAGTTTTGTACCTTGTTCAATAGACTACTCAATAGAGGGCACCCATTCAACCTTTCGCATCCCATAATAGGCCTTCTCATTCTTAACACGGTTTCAATTTTATCGATGGTGTTGTAATGGGGTTAAGTTCAATTGCAATCTCTACGAAGCCATCCGAGAGATTTCACATGGCTTAACTTAGTTCTGATTTTATATTTTTACTTTTCTTAGTAAAAAATTTGTAACCATTTTCATCGAATGAACTCTTTAAAAATCTTGATCTTCTGTGTGTAAAAGTTAATCATGCATAACTTTGTATAAGGATATATATTTGGCTGAATGGGATTATGGTGCAACTTCTTGATTATGTTTGGGTAAGATCGAATTCTTGGACTGATGTTTCATTGAAACTCTAATATAATTATTTCCCTGACTTCTATTTTCATGTAATTGTTATGTCTCTTGATTCATAAGGTACTGTGTTAGCTTAAGACTTCCTTTGGGAAGTGGCAAGGGCCCACCATGACTTGGAATCTAGTCTTGTAACCATTGTAGTATGGAGGAGTGTGTTTTTCTTTAGTAACTAGATTTGTTTAATTTCCAAATCATTTTGTTAAATAGTTCTGAAAATTTCAGTACGCCATTCCATACTTAAGCTATTACTTTGTTTTCATAAATATGGAAAAAAACAACGAGTATATTATTGCTGAGTCTTTGCGAGATGAGGACATTGTTATAAATATCTCTTTTACATGATCAATTTCACAATTATACTTTTTACAGTCATGAATGGTTAAAAAATGGAACTTTTCAATTTAAATCAAATTCCCAAGAAAACCAACTATCATGTTTTGAATTCGATCTCTTATTTTAAACTGAGATATGTTTATAGCTATATATGTATACCAGTAACCCTAAGCTTTTGTAAAATTGAGCTCTGTATGGAATGTCCAAGACCAGTAGAGACAAACTGTTATTTATATAGGTTATGTGTTAACATCTTAAGAATTGTATGGCATTTACAACAGTCATTTCGATTTCCTGCGTGGGATTATTTGTGTTATAGAGAAATCATTGTTTGAATAGATCACTAGTTATTTATTCCTTTTCGTAGAAAGTTCTTTACTTAGATTAAATATTCATGACCTCATTTAGATTAGCTCTGAATTAGAAAGGTAAGATTTGTCTTTTGAAGTTAAGTGTGTTGAATTAATAAATAGGGATTGGTTTGAGTATCATTGAATTGTCTTTGATTCATAGAGCCCTCAGATTAGTTTATGAAATGATTTTGAATCAGGTTTTTGTTAGATTGGTTTGAGAGAATTAGTAGTGATAGTTGTTAGTTTCATTTCTGAATATAGTTCTTGAGTTAAATAAGTTTGAGTTAAAATAGAATAGTGATTTGGGTTTCGAATGAGATAGATTTGAATAAAATATGTTTCTTCACTTTAACTTTTCAGATTATAATTATTAGAAATATAGATTGAACATTTAATACTTAATTATGTACTAATTTGTTTAGAACTTGAATCTAAATGCAATGCCACTCAAAGTTTACGAACTCCGGTTGACAATTTAATTTAGGGAATCCAACAACATGTAAAATCCCTAACATTTTTGGCGTCATTGTCAGGGATTTGCAAATGGTCTAGGTGATACTTTGTAGAGTTATGTGTGGTAAGGATTTTGTAGGACAACCATAGGGAAGGGAGTGTACTGTAATACATGAGTGAAGAGCCACATATCCACTATGATGGCATTGCCCTAAAGTCTAGTTTCGTTTGGTGGATTTCTATAGTTTTTTCTTTTTCTTATTCGCAAAAGTGAAGGTAGGCCTAGGGATTGTAAGTGTAGAATTATTTTAGGCACAAATCATTTTCAGAATTATTTGGTCCCATAATAACACCCCCAAATAATCCATCTAATCATTATGCAGGTATCAGAGAGGAGGGAGAAACCTCCACTAGCAAGGTGGCATAAGAAAAAGGAATACCACATTAAAAGGAGGCATAACAACCTCAAAGTATACAACAACAAGGACAAACTATCTTGGGAGCTACTGCAGGTACAAAATTGGTGGTAATTTCACAAGTGGAATCTGCAATAGGAGGACCTCGAAGGGATTTGGGACTTGGTTACATTGAGCTTAATTCATTTGAATCCTCTTCTAGCCAAACCACTATACCAGAGCTTACTTTTGGGCCTATATTAAAGATGTCCAATAAAGGAGAGGAAAATAGAAACAATGGGGAAAATCACATTGGAGGAAATAATGATCAAAGAGATGGACCAAGGGGAGGACCCGAGAAACAAGAAGATGATGCAGAGACTACCTTTGTATTTCCTATTATGGACATCATTTGTTTAGTACGCGTCTGCACCCATTGGCAAAGGTGCGCCAACAAGATATTCTAGCCACCAATTATTTGCAGCTGAAGTTGTCCAAATTGTATGCGCATCAACATCTGACATTCACGCCAACTTCCCAACTCTCCTTGATGTGTCTTCCACCATTCTGCGGGTGCACCACACAACGCCCTATTCAATGCATCAAACAACTCTTGTTCAGGCACCACGTGCTCAAATTATTTCAGAAATTCTTCTACCGCGGACATCCCATCATATATGGCAATTCACGCACCTCTGAAGTTACGTATCGCAGAGATCTTGTTAATGTATTGCAATTCAATGTGGTAACTTCATGTAACTGATTCTTCCATCTTTCTATTTCTTCATCCGAATTTGAGGTGCAAGAGTTGTCATGCTCCCACAAAATTCTTCCATCTGCAGTTGGATCTACTGAATCCTGTCTGCATGCAGTGATCTGATAAATGCAATTGAGCTCATCGTCATCATCCAAATCGTGTATCAGTTCGGTATATTGTGCGCCTTCAGCTAGGTCAAATGGAATGATCATGCGTAATGCCTTCTTTTCGAAGATCATCTTACGCTTCTTTAAATTACACCATTCATATACGTAGCCCAATCTATCCCTAACAATGTGGGATAAGGGTTGTTGTCATCAACTATCTCGATCACCTCAAAGTCGACCAATGTGCTCGCACCTTCAACATCCACCGTGACCCCCTGTAGTCTCCCCATTGGTATGATATTTTGCTAGTTCACTATTCACAACTAAATGGGAGACCAATCAATATGAAGAATATACCCCTGATATCTCTTCCACTTTTTCATGGTACCTCCTCTGAAGGTCCTAACTCATTTTTTTTTTAAATTTGGTATTATTTACAAAAGCTATAATTATTATGATGCACACAAGCTTGAACTATTCCCTGCCACCTTAAAAGACTCAACCTTGAGATGGTTCATGAGCTTAGGAGAGCACACCATTTACTCATGGGATGACATGAAGTTTGTCTTCCTTAAGAAATATCAAGACTATTGTAAAATTAGAGATGTTAATGATATCTTTAGGATGCAATAGATGGAGGATGAAAGTATGGAGGAATACCTAGAGAGGTTCCTTTATAACTACCACAAATCACGAATGGGTAATTTGGACAAGAGAACCTTTAGGACTGCCTTTCTGAAGGGGTTAAGGGAGGAATGCATTGAAACAGTAAATCGCCTAAGTTCTGGCGATATCTATAAAAAAACGCTTTGCTAAAATAGCTAAATTATGTAGAAATTATTCTAGAAGTCAATCTAAGGTAGGAAAAATGATCTGAGACAACTCAAGGGATTATGTGTCTAGAAACCATAAACGAGTACAAGTTGGTGTCACTAGAGTTGAGTTGGGAACCTTCTGGAAAACTTTAAAAAAAATATTTTAAACACCATTAGGGACCAACTAGATACTCTAAAAATTAAAAATAAACAATAAGAAGAAAAGGTTTCGTTGGCAATTTTCTATCCTAAATGCAGACGTAACCATTTTGAAAGAGAATGTCCCATCAATGTGGTAGAAGCGTGTGGGATTTGTACACAAGAGCATGCCACTAATGAATGCCCATCCCTACTAGGAATACAAGATATCTACAAAGGGGGGGAGGGGGGGTGCGGGCGGCTCAGACTAGTGAATTTCCTCAAACAATCAGAAATCCGTCATGGAGAGGGCTGAACCATAATGTTTATCAAGATCATAATATGGAAGCTTTTGCCCAAAATCAATCCCGGAATTCGTCACTGCCCTATCCTTCATGACCTACTCAACTACCTCAAAATTCTCCCTGGAACCAGGGGTGGAGAGTAAGTCCTTATGGGAATACATTTCAGCCTCAAATCCAAGCATATCCCCAGTACCAATGCCAACATTGCACGCCTTATGCACCCAATATGCCTCAATTTCAACAAGGATATAATTCATCCTATTATCAAAAACCTTTAATTCCATTACCACCTCCAACACATCAAACCTTGCCTTTACTTCAAAGTTCTAATTCCTCTACACAACAAGTGCAACAATCACTTAACCCTCCTTGCCCAACTCAGCTGCCTACAAATTGTACAAAATATTGAGCTGCAAACTTTTCCCACATATGTTATTACTACTTTTCCTCTTAACGAAATTCAATTAAGATAAGGAAAAACAATTAAGAAAAATAAACTAGCTATAATTATTCAAGAGGAGGATCCCCATGAAGAACCCAAAAATAAAAATTATAAACAAACAGAAAATGGAAAAAACAATGAACTAAAAGAATCACAAGAAGAACCTCGGGAGCCTCCTTATTCGGAGAGATTTCTCGTAAAGAAAACTGAAGCGTCCATAGAATATGACTTGGAATATGAATTGAGGAATGTTTGCATAAAACTTCCTCTGTTTAAATCCATTACAGACATTATGATTTATACCAAGATCATTAAGGATATTTTCATCAAAATGTTAGGAAGGAAGAGAAGTAAAAATCGGAATATTAAAGTAATTATCCAAATGTCAGAAATGATATCTATATTACCACCAAAGTATAATGATGTAGGGAACCCTGTGGTAAACATATAAATGAATGGAACTCTTTTTCCCAATACTTTATTAGACTTGGGGGAAACCATCAACGCCATGACTATTGATACCATGACATTGTTACAATTAAAAGAAGTAAGTCCCACACCCATTGTGCTGGATTTGGAAGATAAGTCCATTGTTAAACCTATGGGGGTCCTAGAAGACATAGTGGTAACAATAGCTTATTGGGAATACTCAATTGATTTAATTATAATTTCCCCAAAAACTTCTAAACCCAGACATCCAATAGTTTTAGGGCAACCTTGGCTAGCCACTATTGATGCTATTATTGGGTGCAAAAATGGATAAATGACTATTTCTAATGGATCACAAAATCAGACATTGACCTTTTTCCATCTTCCTAATTGGCTATTGAAATACCTCTTTGAATAGAGAATCCTATGGAGAAGAAGACTGTATGCTCCCCTTATTAACTCTAGAAAAATCAAGAGGATTTCATGAACAATCTGAAGACCATGTTTTGCAGAAATTCTTGTTTGATCTTAATTTCATTAATTATCATGTTTCTTTTAATGGCTATCATCATGTTTTCAACAGTGAATTTTAGGAAACTTGTCACTCTACTGTATTTGTATCATTTACTATGGAAACCATGGAATAAAGAAGTGAATAAATTTCTCAACTTGTTGAAATTAGCGCTTCAAAAACATTGTACATTGTGTAGAAATTCTCATTGTAGATCACTTGATAATGCAATATACTAAAGAAAAATACTTTATATACTTCTAAAAACAAACTTACAGAAGCTTAATCGATTATGAGCAAGATCAAATAGAACAAATATAACAGATGAAGAAAAAGCAATCACACATGAACACAGAAGAATACTTTTGGCAAAGCCTCAGCTAAAAACCCCGATATTTGTATCATCATATAAGTGGAAATATCTCCAGATTACACAAAGATTTAGCTCACAAGCTATCCAGCTCTAAGTACAATCCTTCAATATAGCTCATAGACTGAATAGACACAACATATGCCTTCCCTCAGCCCTCCAAGCATCCTATTTCCTTGTGTAGTTTTTTCGGGGGGTCTAGTGATGCCACCTCTGTAAAGTCTGGACTCATACAACTCACTAAACTCATAAATAACTGTGCAATCCTTAAGGAATGAATTCCTTCTACATGCAAGAGATATCTTCCATGGAATATTCCTGCAATTGATAGTACACTATCCCATCATCGGATCTCAACTAGGTCTCTCACTGAACTGACATGCATGAGTTATTTACGAGAGAATATTCAATTATCTAAAGAGAAGCAGTTACATGCATGGATGCATTAACTAACTGAACTCACAATTAGTTCTACAAACTATTGGAACTAATCTAACTGGACTTAACTCAGTTAACTGAGCTAACTAATTACAACTCATCCTCATCTCCTTAACTAAGGCATAAATTTCTCAATCAATGGAGAAACTGTTGCATGTCTTCAGATAGAATTCATGTTTGATTTTCTCCAACTAATTAACTCAAGATGAATTAATTAATTATTTTTCAAACAACTGCTAAGAACAAATTCAAATTTTAATTCCCAATTTTAGTTCAGGGACTAACTAAAATTGGAATGTATCCCAAAATGCTATTTATAGCAATGCTATTTTTATCACTTCTATATTTAGAATTTCTTGTTGCTATTTTCAATACATTAATACGGAATTAAGTACAGAACAAAAAAACAAGTAATAAATATGGTTCGAAAATAGTCCAATTCATTTTCTTGGGATTATTTGGACATGAAAGGTACTCATCCTGACACTTGTACACATCACATTTACACGAATGAAGAAGCTAGACCTGTGGCAGCCATAAAGATGAGTGAATCGAGCTCTAAAAGAAATTGTTAAAGATGAATTGCAGAAACTGTTAAGTGAAAATTTTATATATCCTATCTCTGATAGTAAATGGGTATCTCCCTTGGTTGTAGCTCCCATGAAAAATGGGAAATGGAGAATTTGTGTTGACTATAGAGAGCTGAACAAAGCTACCTTGCGGGACTATTTTCCTTACCTTTTATTAATTAGGTGCTTGATACATTGTCGGGGAAAAAGAACTTCTCTTTTCTGGATGGGTACAATGGCTATAATTAGATTCAAATAGCCTTGGAAGACCAAGAGAATACTACTTTTATCTATCCATGGGGCACCTATGCTTAACGAGTTCTTCTTTTTGGTTTGTGCAATGCTCCAACTACCTTTCAAAGAGTTGCTTTAGCTATTTTGGTTGATTTGATACATGACTATGTGGAGGTCCATATGGACAACTTCACAATGTACAGTGATGAATTTCAACAAGATTTGAAGAACTTGGAAAAGGTATTGATTCGTTGTCAAGAAGCTCAATTGGCCCTTATTAATATTAAATGTAAAATGATGCAGACTAAGGAAATTGTTTTGGTACATCATGTATCTTGAGAAGGGATAAAATTTGATCTTGAAAAAATTGAGGTAATATCACATACTCCAACTCCAATGTTGCAAAAAGAGGTAAGAAGTTTTTTGGGACATGCAGGGTACTATAGGAGATTTATTGAAAATTTTACTAAAATTTTAGCTCCCATGTTTAAATTGCTTACTAAATATGCTGATTTTTTATGGGATACTGACTATCACAATGTTTTTGAGGACCTAAAAGAAAAATTATCTTCTCCATTGTTGAGATGACCTGATTGGTCTCTCCCTTTTCATATTGGTACCAACACATCGGGCACTGCACTTGGAGCTATTTTTGGACAATGGGAGAATCACTTTCCTTATGCTATCTACTTTGTTAGAAAAAATATCTCACTTGTAAAGCTAAAGTACACAATTACTAAAAAGGAATTATTAACACTAATCCATGCTAACAACAAATTTAGGAATTATATTACTAGTTACAAAAATTTTGTCCATACTTATCACTCTGTTATTAGGTTCCTTATGAATAAGCCCATTACTAATAGAAGAATTATGAGATGGTTACTTTTGTTACAGGAATTTAATATCATTGTGATTGACAAGCCTAGATGAGATAATTTGGCTACATATTTCTTACCCCGAATGAACATTGTTTAAGTCAGAACTTTAGTACTTGTTCTGGATGATTTTCCAGATGATAATTTATTTGTTGTATCAACACAAACTCCTTGGTTTGATGATGTGGCTAACTATATGATATCAATCATGTTTCCACAAAATATTTCCACCAGGGAGAAACATAATATTGTGCAGCGAAGTGTTAATTATTCTTGGATAGAGGGGGACTTGTACCACACAGGACCTAATTTAATCATGAGAAAATGTGTGCGAGAATATGAGATGTATGATGTCATGAGAGCTTTCCCTAGTGAACCCTGTGGTGGCCATTTTGTAGACAAAAGAACAACCTACAAGGTCCTACATGTGGGTTATTACTGGCCCACTCTTTTCAAATATGCCAAAAGGTTGTTTCAAGTTGTGATGTCTACCAAAGAATGGGGAGTCCAGTCCGAATTGATGAAATGCCTCTCCAAACTCATATATCAATAGAACCATTCAAAAAATGGTGGTTTTATTTCTCCAATGAAGTCCAATCCCCACTGTCTAAAAGGCTCCTCTATGTGCATTGGAATCAGGGGGAGAGGAGATTTTTTTTTCTTTTAGCAAACAATTAGAATTTATGGCACGACGTGGCCGAAGAATATAATGTGGGCCAGTAGAATCCTGCCTTTAGTATTTTATGTGTTGTTGTCTTCCAACTGTAGTGTCATTCACACACTCCCCCATGGAAATCCTCGATCACTTCATGTATTTCTCCCTCAACCAAACATAGCAGTAATACCACCATTGGGTCCTTCCAGTAGAGAATTCCATTGGATATAATGTATTTATGTGCTTGCAATCTCAGACTTCAGTATTTAGATCTATCTAGTCCTAATGGGCATCTTAGGAATAAAAGGTAATGAAAAATGTTCTTATACTTGGGCGATCCCTCATATTTGGAATAGATCTTCTACTCAACTATTTTAATTCCACTGTGGTGATCCTCTAGTCTGCCTTCCTCTATGATGAGGTTTATCCCTAGAGCTTGGCAGTTGGATTCAGATAAAATCTTGGCCAACCTGTGGCCTTTAATGAGCTTGGTAGGCTTTATTTCTAGCTCATATTCTTGTATTTTAGCTATCCATCTACCTTTTTCCTTCATTATCTCCCTGCACTAGGATGTCCTTGATTGTAGTCATTGGGACAAACGCTATGATTTTGGATTGTAGCACATACATACGAAATGACTTCAGTGCCTTGACCAGTGCATAGGCTTGCTTCTCCAATATATTATACTTCAGCTTGACATCCCATAGGACTTGGCTGAAAAAGGCAATGGGTTGCTTGTAAACTTATTTATTTTTCTGTAACAACACAATGACAATGGTATGTGGAGAGGAAAAGTAAAAGATGTAGAAAGGAACTGAATAGTCGGGGTTGACTAGCACTGCGGCCTCAACCAAAGATTCTTTTATTCTAGTGAAAGAATCACAGGGGAAAATGCTCTAATTGACTTCATTCTCCTTCTTGAGCATATCTGTAATACCTTTGACTATCTCAGCGTAGTTAAGTATGAATCGCCATAAGAAATTTATCCTCCCCAAAAAGGCTTGGACTTCTTTCTTGTTTCTAGGAAAGGGAATATGGATGATGGATTTGATTCATTCAGGATCAATCTTTACTCCTTCCTGCACTACTATGTGTCCAAGTAGCTTCCCCTCACTTAGGTTGAACTAAGATTTCTAAGGATTCAGAGAGAGGCCATACCTTTTGCACTTCTCCAAGGTGAGATTTAAATGGAGGACATGCTCTTAATTAGTCTTATAAAATATTGTGATGTCGTCTAAGTATACTACCATGAATTTTTCTATCTCGCCTACGAAAACTATGTCCATAGCTCTCGGACATGTGGCCCCTACATTTATCAACCTGAATGGCATGTGGGCGTACATGAATGTTCCCCACAAGGTGGTGAAAGTAGTCTTTTTCTGGTCGTGAGGGTGGACTGCCGCTTGGTTAAATCTAGAGAATCCGTCCATCATGGACATTCTGGCTACACCCACTAACTTCTGCAATATATTATCCATCTTCGACAGAGGTTAGTTATCTTTTAGATATGCCCTGTTTAAATTCCAGAAGTCCACACATAGACTTATCTCTCCATTCTTTTTTTGGACAGGGACCAAATTAGCTACCCACTCAGAGTATCTTAAAGGTACTATGATCTTGGTCTACAACAACTTCCTTACCTCCTTTTCAATGCAGGGGAGTAAAAGTGGATTTATCTGTTTGAGATTCTGTTTGCATGGCTTTATCCCACTCTTCAAAGGAATCTTATGCTGAATAATATTAGTATCAAAAGATTTCAAATCATCATAAGACCAAGAAAATACATCATTGTAAGTTTTGAATAGATCTAAATACATCTGTTTGTATTGCAAGGGGATTCCTTTGGACAACTTGATCGTGTGGGATTCCTCCTCTGATCTAAGGTTGAAGTCTTCTATTTGATCATCTTTCTCTAGGGCCATTTGTTTGGAAGCTATGTCATCTTTATTAAAAAGTATTTCTAGTGGAACAAGTCCACAAGTGATGGTGTTCCCTTTTGGTTGCATTTTTTTTTGCCTAGCCATTGTGTCTTTCCACGAAGTGGCTTATTGTTCTGCTTCTTCTTCTTCTTGTTTGATGGTGGAGTGGGGGGAAATCCCCAATGACTGCTATGAATATTTTCACTTTCTCATCATCTTCGAATACCTTCTAATGTTTCACATTATCAGGTATTGAAGGTATGTGTCTAACTTCTATCTCATATATGAGGAGTGGATTCTATGGGGGACTAAAAGTGCTTGCATCTACCGAAAGAGAGTTATCCATCATGTTTTCTTCCTTGGGTAGAAACTAGATGTTAAAGGCCAGGAATAAATTATCAATTAAGTCCCACTCTTCATTTCGGTACCTCCTCAGCCTGGGGTGTTTGTCTTGGCATTGGTCTCAGATCTGTCTTACAACTAGCTCAAAGTCTCCATAGACCGATAGGCATTCAATGTTCATATTTCTTGCCATTGGTAACCAAAGGAGTAGTGCCTCATACTCCACCACATTGTTGGTAGCCTCAAAATCTATTTTGAAAGACAAGGGTATCAAGCTGCCCTTCAGAGACACCAATAATATTCCAGCTCCATTACCATCTTTTGAGTTTTCTCCATCAAAGTATAATTTCCATATTTTATTTTCATTTACTCGCAAGTGCTTTGACTGTCCTATTAGCTGTACTAATGTTTCCTCTCGGAAAGCCTCATCCTCTTCTAGGAGTAGAAAGGAGATGTCTATCCTTCCCATGCACTAGGGAGTTTTCTGAGCCTTTAGCTAGGGTCATGGTTTTCACAAACCTAGGTTCTTTGTACAACCTCCTTTTCTCACCTCCAAAAGTGGGAATTGTGCCATAAGTAAGATCTAGCTTGATAGAGCCACCTACCTTGGAACCCCAAGATCTAGATAAGAGCATCCCAAAACGAGGAGGTATACCAACCACCACTATATCCATTAGCCCACCTTTCACCGGGATCTAAGCCAGGTTTACCACTAGATCCTTTATCATGCCTAGGAATTTTACTCTCTTGGAGTTAAAAGAGTACAGCTCCTTGTATGGTCTTTTGATCTCCAAACTCAGCTATTCCATCAATGATAATGGCATGAGGTTGTGTGAGGCCCCGAAATCCAACATGAAATTATGTAACAAAAGGTCATGGATCGCCAAAGTCACATTGAAAGGTGCAGTAGAAGGGTCCAACTCTTGCACATGCAGCCCCAAAAAAACGATGGGCCTCTCCTCTTGGAGGTTCAAACTATCTTGGGTTGGTGCGGAGCTGACGAGATGCATGAATTGAGAGACTTGGGCTTTGTAATTAGGATGCTTTAGAAGCTCAGTCAAAGGAATAATAATTTTTATCTTTTTCAACTCCTTTTGGATATTGAATGTGGGTTGGGACTTTTCTATATCTCATGGCTTTGTTCTTTCTCCCTTCTTGCTGGAAGTTTTGGGCAGAATAGGTGGCTTCTTTTCTGTGTTCCCTTTAGGACCATTTCTCTCCTTATTTGCAGAGACTCCTGTCTTGGGTGGGTCAAGATGGAGATTACCTTTCCCTTTGTATGGTGTGGGAGGAGAAACTTGGGGAGCACTTCCTTGTTGTTGCTCTAGTTCTCTTGACCTCTTTTGAAGATCTTATATTATACTTATGTTGGGGTTGTGTTTGCATGAACTCTACAAACTGTTTTCAATAATAATGCATATTTTCCTCATCTACTCATGCTTCTATATGATGACTAACTTCATGGTGAGCCATATTCTCATATTCTTCTTCAACAAAAGCATAATATATATTTCCCTGCATCTCTTGTGTATCAGACGATTGTTCGTTGGGGCCATCTTCCAAGCATAAGGGATAATGGATTTGATCAAGATGTTCCTTTCTTTCCCTTGGAAGTAGGTGCAGTGAAGGCCTTCTATATTGTGGTTATAGCCCCAGTTGTTGACTTGAGCATTCTGTCTGGTGAGGTTCTTGTTCTCAATTTCAAGATTTCCAACCTTTTGTGATAAACTCCTAAAGAGTTTCTCCAGATCATCCCACTTCGGGTCTGATGATTCTCTATCTTGACCAGAGGAGTATGCCTCTTCTTTCCCTATTTTGGGTTTAGTAGGTTCTTGCTTTACCCTTGACTTCCCTGCCGAGGCCATATTTACTTCTACTTCAAGGGCATTGATCTGAAGTTGGTATGGAGTGACAAACTTCCTTTCTCTCAAGGTAAAACCAATGTCAGACTCAAAATATCCCAATAAAACCACATGCGCTACAACTGGAGGAGGCTTTATGTCGATTGGAAGGTTATTTTACTTCTTATTGAATCTTTTGATAAATTCTAAAGTATCCTCCTTCGGTCTTTTTCTTATGGCATTAAAATTAGTGAGGAGGTACTCATGATTCCTGTTTTCTCCCCATTTTTGGGTGAAAGCATTTTCCAACTCCTCCCAGGTAGTGGTGGAGGCATTTGGTAGGCCTTTGAACAACTTTCTAGCTTCTCCATCAAGACTTTGTACAAAAAGTCTTATGACCACATCCAGTTGGTCCACATTCAGGTTCCCAACAAAGGAAAAGAAGGTTTCTATGTGTCTCTGTGTTGTGTTGTTATCCTCCCCATTGAATCTAGGTAGAATATTTAGGTAATCTTGGGACACAACACTTAAGGGATGAGGTAGATCAAGAGTTGCATATTTATTTAGTAAAAATCCTGGACGAGCCATCTAGATTAGTGGAGGGGTATTAAGATTTTCTTGAGGAACTAGGGTTAAGACCACAGTGTTTGGAGGGGAAGGAGGGTATATCAGGACCTTAGGAGTAACACCTGTATAGTGAGCAACAAAAGGCTGAGAACTAGATGAGGGAAATTCAAAGGCTAGTGAGATGGTAGCACAGCCAGAGGGAGTTTTATCTTTCCATATTTTCTTGGAAATTAATTTTTATGGGTCAGATACGAATGGGGCTTTCCATTGAGATGTATCTGAGCGAGTATGAGGCCTTTTAAAATCCAGGGTAATGAATGATAATCAGGGGGGTGTGGATTTTCCAAGGTGATGTGAATGCAATTAGAACAAACTTTGCTCACCTACACAAAGAGTGTTCAATTTGTCGTATCCCAGGGGAAAATTCCTTTAATACGTTCCCCGGAAATGGTGCCAAAATATGTTGTAGATCCAAGAGACGGGCTTAGATTTCTTACATGACTAGAGCCTAGGAAAATCTAAATTGGTGTGTCTCAAATTATTTACAGGAAACTAGAGACATCACTTATATTTTATAAATAAATATATATGTATAGGAAATGGGTTGGTTCATTTATCCAAATAAATAAAACATGAATTTATGGTACTTCCTCACAAGTTCACATCTCAAAAATATGCATGAAAATAATGGAGGTCGAATAATTCAAGGGATTATAGCTTAAGAAGATTTTGCAGAATAGATGAGAGAGGACAAAGAGAGGGAGCAACTCATCACATTGAGCATAACGCTTCAAGAGTTCTACACTTAACACATAGCACTTGAGGCATTAAGGATTTCTATACTTATTTGAGTTACAAGCAGAAATAATGGATCAAGGAGGGGCTAGATGCTATGATTCATGTGTTGCAGATTTAAATATATGATTTCAATAGTTCACACAGGTATATGCATCAACAATATTGAGACAAGTGAATATGCGATATAATTACTGGCACTTGCATTCACATATCAATACAAATAAATATATGAGGAAGATTGAAAATTTTCTAGCAGCTATAATTTGCATGAATATAAAGAGGAAAGATGAACATAAAATGAGATTTAACAGAAGGAACACATATTGTAATACTTGAAGGGGTAATCACCACTATATCCTTTATATTTTGAAAAATATATGAGCTACAAAGAAAAATAGTCTGAAAATGGCATGTAGTCTTTTCTATAGAAATTCTGAACCTTTTCTAAGTCTTACCTTCCGCTATGTATCTGGAGAGGGGAGAAAGAACATTCATTACAGTAAAATATCTCTAGCCTTGTCTCAGCTGACGGGTCGACTAATTGTCTTAGTCAGAGATGGCTATGTGGTCCAAAACATTACATAATTAAAAGCCTCATTGAAAGGAAGGCATGCTATAGCACAAAAATAAGTAAATAACTAGACAGAAAAGTAAATGAAAAAGTCTTTGTGCCCATCCTGTGATAGCCTCTGCCTCAGGCTGTAATTTTCTCATGGTATGGCCTCCTGTGCTACTCAATTGACCCCGTCGATTCTGCCTTTACTACTCGAATGCCTTCTTTTGTGAAGTAGGGGTTGGGTCGGCTGTAAGTTCTCGTATTTGCCATCCTTTGTTGTGTGGAGGGATGGGGCTCCATGCTAAGCCGTTAATCCTCCTAAGTCCCATGTATTGCTCCAATGTTGCGTCATGCTCCATTTAAGTCTTTAGCTACTGACCCATCTGCCCATTAAAACTCTACTAGACACTATTAGAGCTTTGAAAAACCTAGTGTCATGTATTATGATGTACCCGAGAGTCCTTCGAACGTGGACATTTAACACAAGAATAACACGAAACAAGTGTGTTGTGACTTCCCTTTAAGCTCCCCTTTGGTGTAGCGCCCTTATCTCTATTTTATTCATATAACCACAAGCTAGGACCAGGGGCTTAAACTTTCAAGCGCTAAGGCCTTTAGACCTGTGTCTAGGGGCCTATTTCCTTTGTAACACAAAATCCCACATATTTGCACTTTACTATGCTTTACTTTAAGCTTCTTCCCTAGACAACTACGATCACCAATCTATGGGATCGAGCCCACCTAGGACACCAAAATCACATTGCAGGAGAGGGGGCTTTTTACCTTTTTCCATAGTGTGGGCCGATAGTCTAGATGTGGAATCCTCCTCAAGTAGAACCACTAAAACATATCGCATCCTTGAGGGTTTCCACCATATCGCAATCATAGCCTAGGAAGGAGTATCCGTGAGGGAAAGAAATTACACTTTGTGCGATCACCTATATGTGGGGTGATGTCATCATTTCCATGTGCGTGGTGACACGTGTCACCCGAAAATGGTCCCATAGGACCCCTGAAAATGTTTAAACTGAGGGACATGTGTCACATACCACGTCAGTATCTATACTACCACGTTTCCTTCATACTACCACATCAATTATGATGTTAGCTGCCCTGTCAGCTCTGAGGACCAATCATATGCCACCACATGGCTCCCTGTAGGAGAGAGAAAAAGTCTTGCCCAGCCCCATTTCCACAAGAATCTCCTTTTTTAATGAATTTCAGCCTTCCTCGACGATTTTGCACTAAATCACAATATCGCAACCCCACAAGGTTTTTGGGGAGATAGCCCCTCTATTCCTTCAATCACCGATAATGCGGGATTTCCATCGTCAATATGTCGTACCACCATACCACCATGTGGAGGAGAGAGAAATAGCCGACCCATCTCTATCTTTGCATACATTTCCTTTGTAAACTGAAATCGGCCCCTCCCCCATTATTAATACTATCGGTGCATTCCCCCCCACAATTCCTTAAGAATGGCCCATTGATTTTGCAGGGCCCATGTAGGAGTACGAGATTGCGGGATGCCGGATTGCGGGGTTCCCAATATGCTTGACTTGTTGTGCCCGGGGTCCTCTGATAAACTCTTTTCCTTAATTTCAAGGCAAGAGAACTCTTGATCTTCAACAAGTCACATCTTCTGATCCAGGAATCCATTTTGGGACTTCTATATATCGTGGGAAATCTCGTTCTAGGCACTATGTAATGAAGTGGAACTAACTTGGCACTAAGAGGTACTGTGGCCTGGGAAAGTGGCTCCAAACTTCCTTGTTTTTGGGCAACCTTTACTAATTGAAACCCACAATGCAGTGAGTGACAACACATCAACGATTCAATAACTTACCAAGTCATGAACAAGAGCCACTACTAGAGCACATCATAGAACCATACATATAACTAACATATAACCAATAATAGAAACCATGAAAAATCAAGCCATAAGATCACATGATAACCAGTACATGTGCTCATAAATCTTAATAGGGAAAATAACTTATAATGACATATGAAAAAGAGAACTAAGTCAAGGACTTCCATGTACCGCCCGACCATCTCCATGATATATTCCAAGCATGAATAAGGGATCTCTTGCGATAAACCAATACATAATCAAATAGGGAATCTAGAAGTTAAACCATCTCCACCCTCAAGCTACCATGATCTCACCTAAACTGTTCCCAAGATCACAAAACCAAAACAAGCTTAGATCGCTTAGAATTCCTTCACCATACCGAGAGGAATTTTCCTATCGCCACCCACCTATCTATATCTTCCCAGACAAAACCATCTCCAACCCCGGCCCTTGGGATTTTCTTGAGACCACCTCAACTGGATCCAAAACCTGCTGGAAATCCAAATCTCAATCAAGAATGAATCGCATCACATCATGGCTATCCAGGAAATGGTAAGGCAAGAATGAAACCACTGTCAATCTAGGAAAAACCCATGCCAATGAATAACCAAATGAATGTACCATGAATTCACATCCCAACGAGGAAATTACACATGCAACTTGTTGCGTGCAAAATTTTCCTGTTAAAGCTGTTAATCCAACTTTCTCCTTGTGTTCCCTTTCTTTCCTTTGGTTTCCGTTTGCTTTCATTTGCTTTTCCTTTGCTTTCCTTTTATTTCTCTTTTCTTTCCTTTGCTTTCCTTTTCCTTCATTTTCTCACTAGTTTCCCTTGCATGCGTATTTGTGTCTCTTCATATTCCTTTTCTCCTATTTTCCTTTATTTCCTTTATTAAATGCCAATTATTGCCTCTTTTCCTTTTCCAACGCCTTTGCAAATTTCCATATCCATTAATAAACTGCGAGTGATTCCCATTGTAATTTTTTCCCACCATTAAACTTGGAATACATGTTGGTCTTATTTTATTTACATGGAAAATCAACATTGGTCTGTTACACATTTTGAGTTCCATATTATTTGAATCATGAAATGATTCAAATGTAAGCAAAGGCATAAATATTCTGGTTAAGAGGGACAAACCACCTAGATATGAGGTGTATGATCACTATTTGAGCAAACACATACCACAAGTTGAGCTATATTGAGGTTCTGACTCAATCTATAATGAACTAATTAATAATAAATTTGTTTCTTTATTATTGAAAAGCTAAGAGAGTTTATGAGAGACACTTGTTGACGTGGGAGGATACTAAAGAAAAATTCCCCATGCCCACACCTATCTAATTTAAAGATTTCCATGATGGTGGAGTTATGCCAAAGGACCCATGATTTCGTTAGTTCTAAGAGACAAAAAAAATTGCATTTTTTATTGGTTGATATAAATTATACATCAAATAAAATAGGAGAGAGAATCAATTAATTATAGAGTATCTATTGGAGGTTACTTCCACATAGTCTACACACACAGATCAAAATTTACTTTAGAGATGTACATAGTCATGATTTGAAGCTATAGAGTAATAGACTTGAGAGCTAATATGCTTGACTTAAAAGTTTTATTTAAACTCTACTAGTGTTCTAAGTAAGGCCACAAATAATCCTTTGAGTCCACACACAATGCCCTATTCACCTCAAATTATGTATGTCTCCAAACAAACTCACTATAATGAAATCATCAAAGATTAAAAGTGAAAACAATTCTAAAAGAACTACGAGTGAACAAAATCTCCAACCACAAACCTGTTGGAAAATAAAAATAAAATTCAAAAAACAATATTCAAATCCATTGGTTCAAAGGTCATTTTTTTGTGTAAACCTATTTTTGTAGAGTGGGAGGATCCATAGGTCCGGAAGGTTGTATCTATGGATATGATACCATATGCAATGGCATAAAATACAAGAACAATCTATACATAATAATTCATAACATGAATTGATAAAATAAATATTTATTAATACCAATTTTATAATTGACATGAGTAGTTAGTAGTAGAAGCATATTTGCGAGATGAGAAACCAACTTACTAACAATTTCAAGGGCCATTTCACCTTCATAATCCTAATAACCACAACCAATTTGTGGGTGGAAACTCTCCACCCAACCATATGATGAGATGCACCATATATTTTGTAGCTGACTACCCCCAATCCTTCAATCAACTACTACGTGAACTTTCCTTAGCCTTGTTCTTAATTGCCCCAAGAAAAATAAATGATATGTTTTTCTCCTTCTCCTTCCTTATAAAGAATACATCCAAAATAGAGAACCCAATCCCTAGGATCCACTTTCCATTATGTAATTGTGCCTCTATCACACTTTTTCTTTTCCCACAAAACCATCTTATTTTGTGTTTTCTCGTTTATTCAATAAGTAGCTATATTATTATAACTATTACCATTCTACTTTATTTATTATATCTTTTCTTCTTTATTAATATTAGTAGTAGTAGTAGTATGTTTTGAGGAAAAAAATTAGTAAGGTATCCAAATAAAAAAGAATATTGGATAACCATCTTATCTAGGGACATAAGAATATCTAAGTATTTAAAATGTAACACAACTAGAAGAGAAAATTGGATGTTGGGTGGCCATATTGTGCACATCAAATAATAGAAAAAATATTAAAATTCAATGAAAGTACATTATAAGCCTTCACATAATTCACCACAGTAATGCTCACCAAGTAAATTAATAACCATGGTGACACTATTGCATAACAAACCACCAAACAAGCCAAACTATATATTTTGAAGAGTTTAAAGGAAAAATACCGAACCTTGGAAATCGAAAACAATAGATACAATACCAAACTTAACTAACTTATCTATGATAGGCACACAACCCACCACTATATACAACCCAAAAACCAAATTCCATATCCAGAACACCCAAAAATGTAAACAAAATGTCAAATGTCACCAAGCCCCTATAGTAGAATATAGAAGACAAAGAATGTCTTACCACATCATGGTACACAAATCCCAATATAATACCTTGGCATGAGTGGAACCAACGAAGAGGACCCCATGTTGAAAAAAACATAAAAGCATGCAATCTTGTCAATAAATGTAGTTGAAAGTGCCAAGAAACATCACCAATGGATTTAAAGTGGGCCATGGATAAATGTCACAAATGTTTAGTGTATTTTCCTACCCCATAAACATGTTTCCAAAGTGAATAAAATCTTGTAGTAGAATAGACCTTTCCCTTTAGTGCTCATATAGTTAAAAAAGATAATTAGATCATGTATAATAGGGAGGAACATCACAACAAAGTCACTAAATTTCCCTACTATGATCACACATAAAAACCTTGGCACTCATGTCCACCATAACACAACTATAAACGGAGCACAACAAAAGGAGGAAAATCCGAAACAATGCACCAAGATCTCCACTAACAACTAGCTACTAACTGAAATTATAAAAGCTCTTATAGAGAGACATTCAAAATACCCAATTACAACAATGTTTTGAAAAGAATATTGAATCTAGTCAAATGATGAGTTCTCATCATTGTTCACATAACAAATAAAACACACAAAACCTCCTCCATCACATTATATTTTTCCAAGACCAAAGAACAAATCTGAAACACCTAGAACCACACATGAAAGCTAAATTCCCACTGGAACACCAAGAACAATATTCCACCCCAAAATCCAAAACCATAAAAAGAAAGCTAGAACAACCACCACCATAAACACCACCATAATTAAACTACTTTTAAACCACTACAATATGACAATGAAAATTCCCCTCTAGGAAACCAAGTCATCCCACCACTATGTCCTTGAATGAAAATCGCCACATAAGATGTCAACATTGGTAGAGTTAGCCAACACAGATATAAAAAAAATGTCTAAACCATAGTAGGAAAATCTAAGAAACTCACCATGACAACCCCATGAGAGACACCTCTATCAAACAAATTAAGAGTAAAAATTTGTTTATAAGATGAAATGAAGGGAGAATGTTGACCACAAGAACACAAAAAACTATTGCAACATAAACCAACAGTCACAGATATGCTCAACCTACATTCCCAACATAAAGATCTCCAATTTTGGCAAAACACAGAGACAAAACCATTAAAAATATATATGGATTTTAGGCATATGTGGTTTATTTCTTTTGAGTTAAGTCTCGAAGCATCCATAGTAATAAAAATATAACATTAATCGTCAAATGCACCCACCATCACAAAACCACAATTCACATCTCCACCATCATAAACTAACGTTTTGAATCTGATGGATTGAATGGATTACCAAAAAGGACATAAAAAACCAACACAACATAAACTAGAAACCATAATCATCCTTTTCCTACACTCCCAACACAAACAGATCCACTACACACAGAACTCAAAGAAAAATCCACTACATATAACATAAATCTCAAGTACAAGGAACTAAATTGCTCCAAACCATGAGAATATGGTGACAAAACTTCTCCTCCATAAACCCATGCGAACCCATTGTTGCATCCTGGGATGCGAACCCTAATGGCAGATGTTAGAGTAGGCAAAACCAACTAAGAACACCCCACATCACTAAACAATATATATGTTCCCAAACACATTGCTAAGTGTACTGGAAAGCATCAAGACATGTTGAAAAAATACGTAAAGAAAATTAGAACCTCAACTTTAACAAACCTGTAGTTAAAACAAAATCCTAGCCATCTTTGATAAGGAGAAACATTGTCACAAGGTCACTATATTTATATGCCACACATGAACATAATTATAAAATATGGCTTTCAATTTCATGTGAGTGTTGTCCCATGTAGTGAGAAGAGACTTGATAAAGTGGCCAACTAGGTGAAGTATAGCATAGTATAAACGTGGTACAAATTCAACCATTTATGGTCACGTTTTTGCAATCATTTTTGTGCAAAATCTAGTTACAAAATATTAGAATCATAGTTTTCAATCGTTTAGATTGCACAGTTTGGGGTTATGAGGTTTTTTGACGTCATTGAATGCATTTTTGCAATTAAAAATGCAAATAGAATAATGTAAAATTGTAATTCTAACCATTCTTCTATAGTTGGGTTTTGGTGAGATTGCTAGAAAAAAGTGTTGAATAGTAGAACGTTTAAATTCATTCAATGATCATAGTCTAAGTATTCTATAATTTGACTCTTTTTCCAACATATTGTTTTGGTTAAACTTACCTAAAAATCCGCTAGAATGTGTTGGAATTGTATATTTTAGTTGTTGAGTTTATATAATCTGAGTGCCCAAGGGGATTTTAGAATGGTGAATCTATTTATAGATTCAAGAATGCAATTTAGACAACATGAAATTATGATATGACCAAAAATTGTATCAGTAGATTCCAATGAAAAAGGATAAAAATATAAAAGGTTTAAACTTCACCTATTAAATGAAGTATATATCCAAAAGTCCTCACATTCATAGAACAAAACAATTTTATCATTTGGATTTTGAAATATTATCCATATAAATTTTAATAAATTTATCAAATATAAAATTTCAAATAAGATTTCCTGAGGATGAACCGTACTTGTTGGTTCGAAATGCTTTGACAAATGAATTACGATGTGATTTTCACCGAAAACTCTTCTCTATAAACTCTATATGGATCACAGACGCCTAAATTCAACCATTTACAACTTTCTTTTAACTTGCAATGTCACAATCAATATGGTAATTTAAACCTGCTTTACATCCTAAACAATTTTATCTTTTAAATACAAATTGTTCCCCTATATCGATTTAATGCTCCTTGCTATCAATAAGCTTATCTTCCCCACAATTGATTAAGTGCTCCTTGCTATCAATAAACTTATCTTTGCTTGATTTTTTGCTTTTGTGATCTATAATGATTTTGATAATGTCTAGAAATCAGCCTACATTATTAGAATGAGGTCGATATTTCAAAGCAATTAAACTTATTTTTATTACTAAGATTATTTTGAGTAAAAATCATTTTTCTATCTTGCAATCGTGTAAATAGCCCATTAATAAAAATCTTTGTATGATTGGTGTGAGAACACTTCAAATTAATCTTTGATAGATATTTTATCATTATCATACCTAGCTATTGCTTCAAAATTGTCTCATGTTCATGGTAATGTTTTAACTCTACTCTCATTCTATTAATCCATTAAAAATTCATTGTAGTTTCAATCTGCCGATTAAGGAAACGAATGCAGTTGCAAAAATCCTTCACGTCTAAGGAAAATTGATAGGAAATATAGATTGAGAATGGGTTAATCATGATCTAGAAACCATGATTTACAGGTTTACCTTTTTTTCAAAGTTATAATAAAATCAAGATTTCGAACAAAACTATGATTTATTGATTTAAAAATTCTTTATACGTTTTAGGATATAACAAAACTATGATTTATCGATTTATAAATTCTTCCTAATTTTATGAAATCATGATTATCGAATTGCAAAATACAGCAGTGTTTAAAAATTAATATGTATTTCCCACTTCAAAATATATATTAATTCAAAATGGAGCACTGGTCAAAGCACAATAATGATTTTGAAAAACCATGACATATCTTCCACTCATATCTTACGCTATATCTTCCCCCACTCATCACGCCAATTTTCCACGGAATTTGATTCCACCCGTTCCACCCATTTTATTAACTTTCCCATCTGGATTTGACCCACGAATTATATTATTAACACAACATTTATAGATATTAGAGACTTGGTAATATAATGCTTCTTCCCAGGGGTTTACCTCCCCTCATTTAAAAAGTTGTTCTTAATTTTATGAATCATGATATCGTCGAATTGCAAAATGGAGGCTTATTTAGAAATTAATATTTTCCACTTCTTTATAATTTAAGTTGGAATGGAGACACCCAAAAACTTCGGGATGCAAAATTCATCCTACTTTTTAAGATTTAATAATTGTCGATAAGGGCGACGCCAGTTGGAGAGAGAGAAAACAGCGTTTTTGGCATCGGGCAATTACAGAGAAGTTAGCATATTGACTTGACTGGTGTGGAAAACAGGGGCCGAGAAATTGGCACCGAGCGTATTGACTCGACTTGTGCATGGTAGAGGGGCCAAGAATTTGGCACTGAGCGTATTGACTTGACTTGTGTGTGGCAGAGGGGCCAAGAAATTGGCTCTGAGCGTATTGACTTGACTTTGAGTGTAGGGGCTAAGAATCGACTTGAATGGGGCAAAGGGGCTAAGAATCGAGGGGGGTTTCTTGGTGATGGAAAATCACAGTAGTCAGAGAGACTAATGTCGTTCCAAGCCTGAACTGTCACTATTGAATTGATTTTACCGAACGAAGAAATGAGAAATATGCGCAGCGGTCCGAAGAAATCGGCGAAAAATGTGAAAGAAAATCGCAGTATTCAAAGAATCTGGCGTCGCCCTTATTGACTTGACCAGCGAAGTTGCAATTTTGTCAAAACAAAAAAAAGATTGAATAATAAAATTTCGACAGCGGTCAGAAAAATCGACTTCAGTGGGCAGAGGAGCGAAGAAATCGGCGAAACATGTGAAAGAAAATCGCAGTATTCAAAGAATCTGGCGTCGCCCTTTTTATGAATCATGATATTGTCGAATTGCAAAATGGAGCTGTGTTTAAAAATTAATATATATTTTCCACTTCCTTTCTATATATTTTCCACTTCCTTTTAATCCTCCGTGTTTAA
>APFE031051375.1:6776-16819 GCA_000404065.3 Pinus taeda | reverse complement strand
GGGATCTACAAGAGGATCTACAGGAGAATGCCGAGAGCTATTTTTAGAGGTTTTAAGAGTGTAAAAATGGTGGGAAAGGATAGGTGAATACTAGAGGGATGTGTTGAGGTGTCTGGGGCTTAACCAGGATGATCAGGAAAGAAAATGATGGTTGGATTTGTTCAAATGACGAGAGGAAAGCTTATGGAAAAAGTGCATAAATTAGGGCAGAATCATGAAGGACTGTGAATGACTTGTGAAACCTGTGAGAAATGAGATGATGTTGGTTGTTTTTTTGATTTATTCTGAGCCGAGGTGTGTTGTAAGAGATATGCACATCTAACTACCGAAACTGTGCAAGAAAAGGACTAGTTGCACCAAGAAAATAGAACCATATCTCTTGTTAACCTAATTTCTGACCTAGAAACATGAAGTGCTGAATAGTACCCTATGAATAGAAAATCTTGCAAAGAGATTTATTACAGAAACAGGAAATAATCTTGGCAAAATGAATCTAAAGCAACCTTTTAACTTTTCAAATCAAATCATCACACTAGAAATTGCATGGAATAAGCAAAATTGTGTTTTTGGTGGCAGCAATGGTGCCTTGACCTCAAATCATGGTCCCAGGAAGGGAGAAAGGAGATTAGGGCCTATTGTTGGCCTTTTTGAATCTTAGCCTATCATTGTATTAACTTACTTCAGTAAGTGAAACAAAAAGCAGCTATACAAACCATCAAAAGCAACCTATTCTAAATAAGGTAAAATTAATCTATGTAACAAAAATTAACTCATGAACTGAAGCAAAACCATATGAGTACAAAGCAAGAGGTGTTGGGAATCTTGGGTTGGGCCCTAACCCAAAAGATTCAGCCCTCTAAAATAAAGCAGTGTTCACTCAGAAAATATGTCATCTCCATTATCAAAATAAAAGTCACATTACATAAATTGTTCATAGAAAATAAGCTCGAAAATGAGCGGAACAAGAGCTGCACAAAAGTGCGAAAATTATACTAATAACTAGCTAAAATACTGAGACTCTAAGCCCCCATATTTATACAAATGGGGTCCCCCAACAGCCCTCCTAAAATCAAGGGGCTCGGCTTCCCAAAACTAGAGATAGACAACAGTTCTTCTTGACTTGCTCGGCTGCCCATTTGATGCATCGATGTGGCTGTTTGTTCTCCGAGTTTCTGATGGAGGATTTGAGGTAGGGAGTCATAAATGAGGGGGACACCCTCCTACAAATCCTCTCCCTTGTTTTCCTCGAACATTGGCTGCCAAATGCTCATTAATCCTTTGACTTTGTCCAAAATTGACCAAAAATCTGCATAAAGCACACATTAGACTTCATGGCATAATGACTAACCCAATTCACTATATTAACATAAATATAATAAAAAACATGCAATAAACTAATGATAATGGTGGATGAAGATGAGTTAGGAGGCCGAATGATCCCATATAATTACACATTTCTAGGGCTCATCACAGTTTACCCCACAAGTATCCCCGACTCTACTGTCGGCTCAAGCTTCTTCCAAGCATCCTTGGTCACATAGCAATATACAAATTAGCCAAAGATCCTGAAGTGACCCACATCTGGTCTCTTACCAGAGAAATATTCCTCTGGTATCTTCATCCCAAGTATGCAATGCGAGCTTCTATTCTGCAAATAGACCGTTGTGTTGCATGCCTTAGCCCACAAATGAAGTGGTAGGCCTTAGTCATGCAACATCGCCTGTGCTACGCCTACAATCGTTCTGTTCTTCCTCTCGTCCACACCAATATGTTATGGGTTATGGGGTGCCATCAACTCCTGTTTAAATCCTTCCGCTACACAGAAGTCCTTAAACTCTTGAGAGACATACTCTCCATTGTTGTCGCTTCTCAAGGCCTTGATCTTCTTCCCAGATTCTTTCTCAACCAAAGCTTTGAATTCCCAAAACTTTAAGAATGTTTGGTCCTTCTTCTACATGAAATAAATGCAGCATTTACGAGAAAAATCATCAATGAAAATCACATAATACCTTTGATTCGTTGTGGAGGTCATCAAGAATGGTCCACACAAATCAGTATGAACTCGCTCTAAGATTGCTTCTGCTCGACTGTCTCAATCATGAAAGGAAGACTTAGTATACTTACCCAAGGTACAACCTTTTCATGTGTCAACTTGCTCAAGTTTACCTTTGGGAAGTCTAGTAGAGATCTACTGCATTATCTTCAAGGCCCCGTGATGCAAATGGCCCAACCACCTATGCCATAACTCGCCAATGTCTTGGCTTTGCACCAATTCTGCTTTCGAACTCAATGCAGCACAATCATCCACCTCTAGTCTATAGAGATTCTTCACCCAAATCCCAATCCTCTTGGTCTGACCCGTGGCTATGTGTCTTAGGAACGCCTTTCCTTTACTGAATACAACATCATATCCTTTGTCCTCCAACATCGGGACCGATACCAAGTTCTTCTTCAGTCCAGACATATACTTCACATCTGTCAATGTGAGAGGAGATCCATGCTCCCTCTGAAAAGCAACCGTGCTCACTCCTGAAACACTATACTTTCTGTCGTCACTCATCTCTATGCGCATCCTGAGGTCTTTCTCCACCAAGGTACTGAATAAACTTTTATCATCGGTCATGTGGAATGAGGCTCCAATGTCAAGATACCAAACACAACCCACCATCGATGAAACCATTCATGCGATGAGGGTAAAATCCAATTCGAGCTAAGAGGTTAATGCCTCACCTTCTGATCCTTTCGAGGATCCCTTCTTGGATTTATTCAATGGGAAATTAGTTGCATAATGTCCCATCTCATGACAATTAAAGCATCTCACTTTAGATTTGTCAATCTTATTCCCTCCATGAGAAGAATTCGATTTGGAATGGGAAGCCTTCCCTTTCCCTTTCCTTGCCTTACTTTCTAAGGCCAAATTTTCTTCATCGTCATTCTTAGATGAAGAACTATCTCTTGTGCTCCTCCTGATCTCCTCCTGCATCAGATCCGACCACAATCGTTCCCAATCCAACAGTTTCTCCCTTCCATTCACAAAGTCCTGGTATCTATTCCAGCTCTTTGGAAGGCCGAGGAGAGTGAGGTTCACCATATCATCATCGGAAATAGTTATTCCCACACTACTAAGCTCATCTCTGCATGTGGTGAGCTTGTTCATGTATGTGGAAATAGTGTCACCCTTCTCCATCTTGATTCTTCGAAGCTTATCCTTGAGCGCCAATTTCTTTTGGTCACTGCTATTCTGGTAGAGGTCCTTCAATGTGTTCCACATTGAAAATGGAGTATCCTTCCCATGGAGACTCAGGAAAATATGGTCTTGAACTCCCTCCAGGATGATCCATCTTGTCATCGCTACACACTTCTTCCATTCAACCAATTCTTGTGCATTAGTTGAAACAGGCTTTTGGATTTCTTGATAAATGAATTCCTTCAAGCCGTTGTCTTCTAATACATCCTCCATGTGATCTTTCCATGCTATGTAATTTGAGCTGCCATTTAGAGCATACTCGAGTTGCAAGCCATTCAATGCCATTGATGAACTTTGAAGTATGATAAGAATTCGATTTTGCACCTGCAACCAAGAACTTCAAACTTCGAATTTCCCTTCTCAGTATATTGTTCACAGCTTTGATCACCTTTGCTATAATACCATGTAGAAATTCTCATTGTAAATCAATTTGATTATGCAATATAACTAAAGCAAAATAATTAATCTACATCTACAATCAAAATTGTGGAAGCTTAATATATTTGAGCAAGATCAAGCGGAACTCATATAACAGAGAAGAGGAAACAATACACATGAAACACATAAGAACGCTCTGGGGAAATCCTCAGCTAAAAACCCTGCTATCTATATTATCATACAAGTGGAAATATATTAGGATTACACACAGCTTTAGCTCTCGCAAATATCCAGCTCTCAGTACAATCCCTCACTGCTGCTCATAGATAGAATAGACTGCTCATATGCCTTCTCCTCTGCCCTCCAAGCCTCCTATTTCCTTGCGCAGTTTCTCATGGGTGCTCCAGCTGTCACCAAGTGTGACACTGATCACTCACATTGATCTTACACCCTGTAAAACTGCGCAAATCTCAAGGAATGAATTCCTTCTGCATGCAAGAGTTTTCCTTATAGGAAAATTCTTGCAACTGATAGTACACTATCCCTGTCATGAATATCAACTGGGTCTTTTTCTGAATTGATATGCATGAGTTATCGATGAGAGAATCTTCAATTATCTGGAGTACAATAGTTTGATGCATGCATGCATTAACTGATTAAACTCACAATTAGATCCTCAAACTGTTTGGAACTAATTTAACTGGACTTAACTCAATTAACTGGCTAACTAATTACAACTCACTCTTATCTCCTTAATCAAGGGATAATCTTCTTAATTTAAGGGATAACTGTTGCATAACTTCACAATGACTTCTAGCTTGGATTTCTTCAACTAATTAACTCAAGATGAATTCATTAATTATTTTCCAAGCAGTTGGTGAGACTAAATTCGAATTTTAATTCTCAATTTTAATTCAAGGACAAATTAAAATTGGAATATTCTTGTTGCCACATCTCAACAACAAATTTTGGTTGTAGATTTGGTTTTTGTTTTCCACCAATGCATGAAACTTGTATCTTGAAACCTATATGCATTAACGACAATATCAATCAAGAGATGAAAAAAAAAAAATTATCCTTTACAAAACAAATTGTACCCAAAAAACATGATGTTTGATACTTTCTTGGCTGATCTTGGTATTGCGAACAAACAATATATATTTATCTTTTTCTCTTACAATGTTCAACCAATTGTACTATTGAAAAAATTTCCTTGTGATATATGGATAAATGCATTTGCAAAAAAAAATCCCTCCATTGTGGCAAGCGAACACAGATGCCCAATTCATCTTAGATGTCTACGTTACGACAACATATTGTAGTTCCTATATGACAAAGATGGACCTCACAATGACATCTGCTTTCAAAATAATCCTAGAATATTTATTGTCTAGCAATTATGGTAAAATTGAAACCATTTGTAGAATTGGAAATGCATTATTGAATTTGCAACAAACGTCAAGCAAACAAGTAATTCACATTATATTGTCAATTCCTTTGCACTCATCGTCTAGAAAAACAATTTTCATCAGCACTGCTCCAGTTGAAAAGCGAACATATGTCCTTAAAAAACTTGTTCTCTTGCAACATGAAGATGATAACTCCAAAGATATTATGCGCAATTCAATCATTGATAAATATGTGTCCCGACCCAATGAACTCGAAACAATTTGTCTAGAAGAATATGCTTCTTCCTATTTGGCCAAAAAAATTGCAATGAAAAAACAAAACGCCCATCTATCATACAATTCGTTCGATACAATGAACAAAAGAACCCTGCAAACCATTACAAAGTGAAAATGATGCTTTATATTCCATATATGGAATCTGAATAAACACTAAAAAATGCCAATGATACATGGACCGAAGCATACTTGTCTCAAAAACACATTGTTTATGCCATGAAAAAATATTTCTCCTGTCCAATATCTCCATGGGGCAAAATTGACCTTGCTTCCACTACAATTGCATCCAAAGGTGAAGATATACTTGTACTTAACTTGCCATAAGAAAATGGAATTAGTACTTGTTTTCATGAGAAATATGATATTCAACATGATCTAGTGTGAAATATGCAATCTAGAAACATGCGCATTACCAATGCAATTAACAATGGATATATCAAGCATCTCTTTGTTTTGAGCACAACAACATATCATGAACTCAAGAGAATACTAAATGAAGAACAACAATTTATAATAAAGAAAATAGTACTATGGAAAAAAAACAATCAGACGAGCAATTTTACTTCTTTATCACTGGAGGTGCGGGAACAGGAAAAACATTTGCTACACAAGCACTTTATCACGCACTAATGTGATACTATAACAAATACCTTGAAAGTGACCCCCTTAAAGAAAAGAGTCTCATAGTTGCATTCACTAGCAAGCCTAAATACATTGCAAATGGTGTCACAATACCATTCGGCTTTGCACTTTCCACTCTCACCATTTAACATAATGCCATTGAGTTATAACACACTTGATATGTTAAGCAAGGAATATGCATATGTTAGGTCCCTATACTACTAGTGTAACCCCTTATTGTTATTAGTGCAACCCCCTTATTATATTATTGTGCCCATATAGTCCCCATGTTGTTATTATTATGCCCCATAGAAGTCGACTATTGTTATTGTTGTGCCCCTACAATATTATTGTTATGTAGGCTCTAATTATATTGGGACCCCTTAGACTCCTACATATAGAAAGTAGGTCTTGTCATTTGTATCATCCAATAATTTTTCATTTGTGTAATGTAAAGGAGGTTTCCCCCTCGAAGAGGCTGATTTTGAAGTCATTGATCTATATTTTCTATCTTTTTGTGAGTTGGTTTCATAATATTTGGTATGAGAGCTTTGGATTCTAGGGTTTCGTTGCTCCAAACATACCATCGTGGCATTTTTTCTATAAATTTTTCACTACTAAGTTTCAAAAGCTAAAAAAACCCATTTGAGCCGAAATCGTTCTGAACCTCAGGTACAAATTTCAGATCTTATCAAGTTATATTTTCGGAGCTATCATCTGAGGAAGTTAAGGCTATTGCAAGCTCCATAATTCCATCTCAAACAAGTCATCGTGGAATTTTCGCTATAATTTTGTTTCTCTGAAGGTTCAGACTTTGAAATTAAAATCCATTTGAGCTGAAATCTTGATGAAGGTTGGACCCAAATTTCAAATCTTGTTTCACTATAATTTTGGAGATATGGTCCAAGAAATTTAGGTTTTTTGCAGGCTCCCAAATTACATCTCAAACAGGAAACCTTGGGAAAATCGTCATAAATTTCTCTCTGAGCATCATATTGAAATTTCGTAAGAAGTTGGAGAAAGAGGACTGACTGTACTTCTCTTTAGATATTTTTCAAGTTCGAAGGTCAAAACAGTGACACGTGGAACTTCGTACAAGTTCGCTCTACTAAAAAAGTATATAATCAGGTCATCTTGGGAGATTGGGCATAACGCTTTCTTGGAGAATCCAATTTCGATCAAACTTGTGGCATTGGAAGGAGGAAAAAAGGGGCTACCACAGATCGCAATTCCAGACCTTGGAGATCCGAAATTCTATAGATTAACATATTCAATATCAATATCCTAAAAGCAATAAAAAGAATGATTCGAATCAAGAAAATAGAAACACCTAGTAATCAAAATTGGATGGATGATTTGAAGAATGTGATCGAAGATAAGATAAATACTTTATCTATGCCATGGAAGCTTGATATCGATGGTATGGAAGCATATTGGAATAAATGCATAGAATATTTGAAGAAAGACATGGAAGGTTTGAAGGAAGGTGGGAAAATGTTGATACAAGAAAGGCCTCCTAATGGTGAAAAGGTAGTAGAGGAAAGTCATGATGAGAACAAAAGTAATGTTAATCATGATTTCATAGAATCTAACGTTGGATTGAAGACCCATCATATTCCAGAGATAGATATGAGGAAGTTTTATGGCAAGGATCTTGTAACATGGATACTACAGATGGAGAAATATTTTGATATACATAATGTGAAAAACACATAAAAGGTACGTATTGCATCTTTATATTCAAAACCAAAATAGTTTGTATGTTATAGAGAGATTTTTTCTCGTAAACAACTTGTCGCCTGGTCAATTTTCACGAAGGAAATGATAACACATTATGAGGATACGAAGAGCAACACCTTCTTTAGCCAATTGATAAATGTCAAACAAAAGGGCTCAATGGAAGAGCACATTGAGGACTTCCAAAAATTGAATATAAGGGTAAATGATATTCCATAGAAGCATAGGATTGAAGTCTTCATAGGGACTTTAAATGATAACATCCAACATGAGGTTTGCCTTTGGGAACCTTATTCATTGGAGAAGGCATATAGGTTGGCAAGAAAAATTGAAAGAAAATTATGGAAACAAGGAAGCCTACAACTCATAACTATAAAGATGGAATTGTTGTTGCTCCTAGCCTTTCACCACCTGCAAGGTTGACACCAAAACAATTGGAAGAAAAAAGAGCAAAATGACTTTGTTACAATAGTGATAGAAAATACACTAAAGGTCATAAATGTGTGGAGAAGAAATTAATTTACATAGATGAGGAAGAGGAGCAAGAAAATGAACAAGAAGCGTCAAAAGAAGAGGATATACACCAGGAACCAATCCCAGAGAAAGAAGAAATGAATCTAACCATATCTTGTAGTGCATTGACAAGAATTACCACTCCTCAAACTCTCAAGATATAAGGGCATATCAAGAAGAAAAAGGTAATAGTGTTAATTGATTTAGGTAGTACCCATAATTTTATTAATTGTAAGATAGCCAAGAAATTGAATTGCTTCCTATATCCAGCACCAGAGTGTCAAGTAATGGTTGCAAATGGAGGAACTATAAATTTCTATAGAAAGTGCCATAATATAAAGCTATCCATGGGAGAATACATCTTGAATAGTTCAATGCTTTCCATTCCAATGGGTGGTGTAGATGTTGTACTAGGAGTTCAATGGCTACAACCTTTGAGTACGGTAGCTTTTAATTTTCAAGAACTTTTCTTGAAATACTTTTGGGAAGGAAAGGAGGTTAAATTAAGGGGTATCACAAGGAAACCAAGAAAGATAATCATCTTTAACAGCATTACAAATCTTCTAAAGAAATAAAAATGGGGCGAAATTGCACAATAATGTTCACTAGAGGTACCCACATCAAAATCATTTATTTCTCCAGATCTCCAAAACGTTTTGGACAACCATTCCAAGTTATTTGAGACTCCCAGAGGCCTCCCACCTATTCGTAATCACGACCATGCTATTCATTTGATTCGAGGAAGTGTTCCCCCAAACATCATGCCTTACAGATATCCATATGCCCAAAAGAGTGAAATTGAACGTATGGTTGTAGAAATGCTAGAGGTTGGTATAATTCAACCTAGTCAATGTTCTTTCTCTGCTCCAGTGGTATTGGTACACAAGAAGGATGGATCATGGTGCATGTGTCTAGATTATAGGGAGCTCAACAAGCTTACTATTAAATATAAATTTCCCATTCCTGTCATTGATGATTATAAGATGAATTACATGGAGCAATTTACTTCACCAAGTTGGATCTTCTTTTAGGATATCATTAAATCAGAATGAAGATTGAAGCCATTCCAGATAAAACATTTAGAACTCATGAGGGTTATTAGGAATTTTTGATCATGCCTTTTGGCCTTACCAATGCACCTTCTACATTTCAAGGTTTGATGAATTCCATTTTCAAACCCTTACCCAGGAAATTTGTGTTAGTATTTCTTGATGATATACTAATATACATCAAGTCTTGGAAGGATCATGTTCAAAATGTTGACAGGGTGCTCAAACTATTGGAGGAGAAACAATTACATGCAAAAAGTTCCAATTGTTTCTTTGGAGTACAAGAGGCGGAATATTTTGGTACTCAGTTAGCTCATAGCTCATCTTATCATCCTGAATCTGATGGGAAAAGTGTGATAGTGAACAAATGTTTGGAAGGATATCTTCATTGATTTGTATATGATAAACATACATAATGGGTCCAATGGTTTCCTCTAGTTGAATGGTGGTATAACACTTCCTTCCATACTGCAACAAAAATTACCCCATTTATGGCACTTTATGGATATCATCCATCGTCCATCATATCATTATTAAGAGAAAATTCTAAGGTTCAAGCAGTGGAAGATCACATCGAGCATCAACAACAAGTTCTCCAACTCTTAAAGGATAACCTCACTTTGGCGCAGAATAGAATGAAACAATAGGAAGATCAACATCGCAGAGAAAGAAGTTTTGATGTAGGTGATTGGGTATTTCTATGACTACAACCATACAAACAAATGTCCCTCAAGCAAGCTAAGAAGGATAAAAAATTATCACCAAAGTATTATAGTCCGTACAAGGTGTTACAAAATATTGGTACTATAACAT
>APFE031051374.1:346378-357641 GCA_000404065.3 Pinus taeda | reverse complement strand
TTTTTAAATATAAATAAAATTAATTTGGAAAGCTAATTTTGAAAAACGAAAAATGACTTTTCATTTCTCTATTTACTTATTAAGTTAATTAGATTACTTTTTTTGTTTGCTAAATTGTGTGAATCTTGAAATAACTACACCCTTATTTTTTGGTTTGAGAAATCACCAAGATCATCTAAACTAAAAATTAACCCACAAAATACATTAACAATATACTCCTCACTATCTATGCTAGTGTAGGTTATAATGTAGGTTATTTTAAATATTTATTAACATCATATTTAATTTATCTACATAATTTTTTATTTAAAAAATTTTTGATCACATTGATATTAATCTAATTTATCCTATAAAAATTTTATTTTTTAATATGTTTAATTTATTCATATAAATTTTTTATTTTAAAATAGTTTTTAAATTTATACCACGAAAATAATATTTTTCAATACTATTTTTATTTTCAGCAATTGAAAATAATTACGACATTAATTTCCTTCTTCTTTCTAATTCAAATTTTATAATATTATATATTAAAATTTTAATAATATTTATGCAAAAATATTCTCCATATTATTAGAGAAATTTTGTTTTACCTCTGAATTTTTATTATTAATGATAACTTTTAAAGTAGTGATTTCAAATAAATTAAAATCTATGATCGTGTGAACAGATGGTGGAAAGATTGGGGTTTCTCTAAATTGAATTCTGTTTGGCATCGCCACGTGGAATACTACACTTGTGCCTCTTGCATTGCCACGGATCCTAAACATTCTGCTTTTCTTTCACAGGATTGCTTTGGCCAACTATCTCACTCCACTGATTTGTGATTACTTACTTTGCTTGGCTTGTAATTGTGCTTGTGTATGTATGTGCAATGGGAGGCCTATATTAATTCATTTATGAAAGAAGCAGTGTGGATCTCCAGTGGCTCTCTGTTGCCTTTTAACAAAAAACAATAGTTTTGGTTGTCGGATAGCGACATTGCAACCCAACCTCAGGTTAGGCATTCCGCTTCCTAACCGCATTCTGCAGGAAATTGATTTTCCATCGAAATTCGATAGCTTAGCATATGGCATCCTACGACTTAAAGGTGGCACTCGTTGTTACAAGGTAATACCTATGTCAAACCAAACGCAAATGGAAGAAGTTGGGCATTGGAGTGAGCGAATGAATCTGCACAGTTTTGATTATGCTCACAGTGGCATGTTGAATGCAGGCAGACAGAGCCCGTGGAGAAGATGCTTCATGTATATCATGTTATATAAAAGAGAAAACTGGATTGGCAGAAGAATATGTTGTCAATCATATCCATGACATGGTCAATGATTTCATCAAGGAATTAATTTTGGAGTTTCTCAAACCAGACAGGAATTCCCCTATGTCTTCCAAGAAACATGCTTTTGACATCACCCGAGCTTTCCATCACGGCTATATATACCGAGATGGGTTTAGCGCAGCCAGCAATGAAATGAAGAATCTAGTCATGATAACTGTCCTGGAGCCCGTGCCTATGTAACCACACATGAAATCAAGTGATAACTCTATATGGTTTATTACAAACTATTGTTTCACACAGGAACAGGGATCATCAGATTGATTTGAAATGTAACAACTTTTAAGGGATCATCAGAAAAATAAAAATAAAAAACAAAACAAAAAAAACACTCTATATGGTTTATTGCTGGATTATGTTATGGATAAGATATTCAGTATTAACATAAGTTCTGCTAATGGGAAAATCCTCAACATTCTGCTTTTCGACTTGGCTTTTCCAAAATATGTCATCTTGCCACAGTTCTGGACGATATTTATGACACCTTTGGAACGATAGACGAGCTAAAACTCTTCACAGCAGCAGCGAAGAGGTGGTAGCAGTGGTGCATGAACTTTAGAAGAATATTTTATTGCTTCTATAATGCCTCTGCAGCAACCGTTAACCTATTTAACAAAAAATTGTGGTTATAATTGCATATTATCAGATGGGATCCGTCCACGACAGAGTGGCTTCCAGAATATATGAAAGGGTTGTACATGGTTGTTTACGAAACTGTAGATGAAATGGCCCGAGAGGCGAAGAAGTCTCAAGGCCGAGACACCATCAACTATGTTCGACAAGCTGTATGGACAATAAGAATTCGGACATACATTTATGCAAACAAATATTTTTCTTTCACAGGATTGCTTTGGCCAACTACCTCACTCCACGGATTTGTGATTACTTAATTTGCTTTGCCTATGATTGTGCTTGTGTATGTATGTGCAGTGGGAGGCCTATATTGATTCATATATGAAAGAAGCAGAGTGGATCTACAGTGCCACTTTGCTGGCTTTTGACGAGTACTACGAGAAGGAAAAAGTTAGTTTTGGTTATCACATAGCGACATTGCAACTCATCCTGACGTTAGACATTCCCCTTCCTCATCACATTCTGCAGGATATTGATTTTCCATCGAAATTCGATAGCTTAGCATCTGGCATCCTACCACTTAAAGGTGACACTCGTTGTTACAAGGTAATACCTATATCAAACCAAACGCAAATGTAAGAAGTTGGGCATTGCAGTGAGCAAATGAATTTGAACAGTTTTGATTATTTTGACATGGCATGTTGAACGCAGGCAGACAGAGCCCGTGGAGAAGAAGGTTCATGTATATCATTTTATATGAAAGAGAAACTTGGATTAACAGAAGAAGATGTTGTCAATCATATCCATGACATGGTCAATGATTTAATCAAGGAATTAAATTGGGAGTTTCTCAAACCAGACAGTAATGCCCCTATCTCTTCCAAGAAACATGTTTTTGACATCACCCGAGCTTTCTATCACAGCGACATATACTGAGATGGGTTCATCGTGGCCAGCAATGAAATGAAGAATTTGGTCATGATAACTGTCCTTGAGCTTGTGCCTATGTAACCACACATGAAATCAAGTGATAATTCTTACATGAAATCAAGTGATAATTCTATGTGGTTTATTACAGACTATTGTTTCAGACAGGAATAGGGATCACGAGATTGATTGAAAATGTAACAACTTTTGTTTTCGTAACGAAAGTTCGTCAGTTTTTTCTTAAAAATAAAAAATAAAAAAACACTCTATATAGTTTATTGCCGGACTATATTATGGATAAGATATTCAGTATTAACATAAGTTCTGCGCATGGGAAAATCATTTTGATTCATATGTGAATCTTATATCTATATCTGATACTTTCCAGAATATTGAATACCATTCCACATATATATTTGCATCTATTGGGACAACGTAATTCATTTTCTCCATTTTGTCGATGGGAAAATCCTTTGGAGTCACATAGATTATATTAGATTGTATTTGTACAAATATCCTCCCACATAACTCTGGATTTTGGAAAATCTTTTACTACTGTTAGTGGGACTAGTTTTTTAAAAGTAAATGGATATAATTTTTATAAGTAAATTACAATTTATCTATGTTAGAGGTTAGAGGTTTGAATATTTTGAGTAATTTATAAGAAGAAAAATATGACTTTAAAATATAGGTTTTAATTTTGATCAAAATAACATATGTAACATTTAAGCCAACATTAAATAGGTGTATGATGCCTTTTCTGGTTTGTGGGACAATTACCTCTTTTTGTTTTGAACCCGTGATTTTTTAGGAAGCCAATGACCTCTTAGGAGGAAACACATGCTCTTAACCATTAGGCTCACTCAAAATGTATATATTTGTTATTTTAATAAAAAATAGCAATTGCACTAGATGTTTGCAAAGGAAACGCTAGTGTAGGAAAGAGTAGCATTAAACTATTACTTTTCCATGATTACAATGAAAGTGTCACCACATGTTGCCAAAGGGTGTAAGTAGAATTTTGGATCTTAGTTAAAAAGGGTGTCTCAAGAATTGCATTATTAACATGACAGGAATATCCACAGTATCAAGTTCTCTTTTTTTTATTATTGTGTTTGAAGTATTTGTCTACTTGAATGGTTGGAATTTATCCACACCCTTAATCTCATCATCGAAAAAATTAAAATCCCCTCCTCCTTTAAACTTACCTACTTTTTAATATACACCCTAGATACATTAAAAAAGTGTTAATATCATCTCCCATAAAGAAATTTACATATTAAAAACCCCTTAATCTAATCATCCAAAAAAATTAAAATCTCCTCCTCCTTTAAACTTACCTTCAAAGTTTTAATATCATCTACCATAAAGAAATTTACAACCTCCCTCTTCCTCTGGGCCTGCCCCTCAACTTCCTCCATACTTCCCCAAAAAAACAAGTAATTTATATATAAAAAATAATGTCTTCTTTCATAATCCGAAAATTCCCCTTAATCTCATAATCCGAAAAATTAAAACTCCTTAACCTCGACATCCTCTCCCTCGCCCATTAAAAAAAAACCAGAATACTTCGAAAAGACCATTATTATTTTAAAATAGAATTTTCCGCTGAACTTAATTTTATGGAATCATGACGAGAGGAGCGAAGTTCTTTCCAAAAAGAGAAAACGCTTTCTTTAATTTTGGAAAGAAATTACATAGTTCAGAAAAATTGATTTTCTGGCTATCAACAGAGGGAGAAAAACATGACTTACATCTTTGAAACAGACCTCAACTATGAGCTGCACACAAAAGAAAGAAATGTGCGACAAACATCTTCTAAAAAAAATAGAGGTCATGGACAAAAGAAAAGAGGAGGAGATAGTGAGGCGTGCAATTTAAAAAAAAAGTTAAGTGTTTAGTTTAATGGTTATTTATCAAATTTCCAAATATTTATCAAATTCCAAAATATTCATCCAAAATATAAGGATATCTATTTTTTTATAATACAATAAAATTTAAATTACAAAATATTTTCAAAATCTATGTTTCTATGATACACTAAGGTATATATTAAAATTTATGCGGTCTTTATAAAATTTAGATATAAGTTTTCTATCTAAATCTTAGTTATAAATATATCATAATTCAAATTCTAAAATATTTTCAGAATTTATAAGCAAAATAAATAAAATAAAATAACTGAATATTCTTGTGAGAGGTTAATTATATATTATCAAAGTTTAATCAGATCTTTGTTTGGAAAATAGTGGAATTTCAGGCAAGATTTTGACCAAAATTTGGTAGAAACTTTAAGAAATCTAGATTGAAATCTAGATTAAAAGCTTCCAAGTTTCAAGATTTTAGATGTCTAAAAACTGAATTCATTTCCACCATAAAAAAATGATTTAAACACTCAAAGAAAATTTTATTAAAAAATTAGCTAGATTTTAACAAAATAAAATAACTTTCTAGAGAAATGGTTTCGGTAAAACCCACCTGGACTTTATGCAACCTTTATAAGCTTCCTTTAACGGTATTGGAACTGTAATCAAGCCCATAAGAAGTGACAGCAATATTTTAGAACACATGTATTAACTGATTAGTAGATTGAAGCGTTCGAAATCGAGTAATTTCATGGTATCTTCCCGAAATAGAACTATGTCAAACTGAGACGATCAGCAATTAGTTCGACTACACATGGTTGAGAAGTCTTTGACAGGGCGTTTAAAGATTTTATCCGCGACGTTTTCAAAAAATGTATCCAGAACTGCGAAAACATTTTTTAAAAGGGTAAAATAAAAATAATTAAATAACGGTAATCTACAAGTTCAGCTGATGGAAAACGAAGAAGTCGCATCGGTTTTCGTCTTTTCAGATACAATTTTGAGTGACACGTTACAGAGAGCTTCAAAACTATGACAGGTCAAAGAAAACGGCTTCAAAACACTTCCGCTTGGAATATGCTTTTAACATACAATCCGAGGCAAAGTTTCTTCTCAATACATTACAATTACCATCTTTTCTCATTGGTGGTCTGAAGTTAGATTTGCTCCATTAATTCCAAATTCTTCTTGTTGTGACCATGCAAAATCATTTGTAATCACTGGATGTTCATTCAACAGCAAAATATCATGCCCCACAGAGAGCCGTAGGAAGCCTCCCTACTCTCAATATAGCCATGCAAGGTGTCCAAATACATGATATCTGGCACTGAATCTCGATCGAGATAGTTCTGGATCATCATTCCAAATTCCTCAGGAGTAATATGGTCTACAAATAATTCAGGGTCTGCAAGAACATCGTTGTGATAGGTGAAGTCTCCTAGATCTGACGTCACCGAAGTCGTCTGTTCAGAATTCGCCTCGACTGTTAATTCGCCTTTATTTGAAGGCATCTGATCAGTGCTGCGCTTTTCATGGTTGGACTCGAAATTATTATCTGTTTTCACCTTCAACCCAATTTCATCTTCCAGAGACCTTTTAACCCAATTGAGCATCATGTCGACCTCGAGCTCATTCACAGCATCTGTCTCTTCATTGTTATCAATATTGTCGATCTTTTCAATAACAGCTATTTCATCTTCCAGAGACCTTTTAACCCAATTGAGCATCATGTCGACCTAGACCTTATTCACAGCATCTGTCGCTTCATTGTTATCAATATTGTCGATCTTTTCAATAACAGCTACGAGATCACTGTCACAACCCAATGTTCCCCTATTGGTTCGCTTCGCGTCTGGCGCAGCCAGTCCACCATTGGAGTATTCATCTCTCCTTCGCTTGTTCTGAAAAACTTGTAAGCAGGCGGCCATCCTGGCAAATAAATGCTATGATTAAAACACAGCCTATACTTCAATAGAGAGCCTTTTTATATCAGAGATCCTTCTTCCTTCCGGACCTTGAGATTTAACACAAAGAATTAAGTTATTATTTTTTTCTACTGCGCACCACATCATGGTCACCCCAAATCTGGTGTACATTATATACAGATAGTTGGCGAGGGATGGATCACAGGAAATCCCGGATGACGGTGGAAGCATCATGGTCACCCCAAATCTGGTGTACATTATATATAGATAGTTGGCGAGGGATGGATCACTGGAAATCCCAGATGACGGTGGAAGCTTCCGCCGGGAGCACAATCCAACGTGTTGTTTCTTAAAGTATTTTCCGTTTGTACACGTCGTCCGAAGGGCATTCATAGGACACAAGTTGACATAAACAATAAAAGCAAACTGGTCGATTCCGTCTCATTAAATCGGATCTGCTACTTTCAACACGAAGCAGCAGGCGCTGCCCTTGCCTTCGGGACTCGCCGCAACATATTTGGCATATAGATCGAATCTATAATACTTTATGTTTAATAAGCTTTATATATAATCTAGTTAAAGATTTTTATTTAATAACGTTTTAAGTTTTAAATTTTAATTATAGTTAATCATGATTGAGGCCGCTGCCCTTACCTTCGGGATAAAGGCAATCTTGACTGGCCCGACATATTTCCCGACATAATTGGCACATGTATAAAATCGAATCTATAATGTTTTATATCTAGCAAGGTTTATATATAATATATTTTAAGGTTTTGATTTCAGAAGTTTTTAAAATTTAAAATTTTAATTATAGTTAGTCACGATTGAGTAATTTTTCTCATTTAGTTTAATCACTTTTTTTTATTAATTCGTGGTATTAAAAAATATACTAATTCTTAATATTAAAAACGTGAAAAATAATTTCAGGCGGAAAACAAAGTTTATTAATATATTTCAACTATTTCATTAATGTAATTCTGCTATAATGACATTTATAATAATTATATTAAAATGTTGAATAAGTTTAATTTTTTATTATGATGATGATAGTGGTTAATGTTTGCTGAGACCAAACATTTGTTTACAAGACTTAAAAAACAAATTATTTGTTTTGATTTAAAATTTTATTCTATACTCAAAAAACTTAGAAAAAAGCTTAAAGCTTTTTCTTCCAGTAATTATATTTAATCATTATAGTTTGAATGTATTTAAGAGAAAGTATTTTTTTCCTCTTAATAATCAAATTACTGCGAGAAACATTAACTTTGAATTTTTTCCTACCGTTTTGTAATTTTCACAATCTTCATGTCTGAAAGATTTAAAGGTTTTTGAAGAAACATCTTATGGTAAAACTGGACTCAATTCTAGACACCTGCCTCCCTGCTTGTATGAAAACAATTATATTATTAAAAAATAATTAAAATAAATTTATTGATTTTTTTTCAATGTAACTCATTTACCAACCATCATAATATAACCTACAAAAAATTCCAATTCCGATATTTCCGTTGACATATTCCAGATAGATTTTCTAACTTTTCGCTCACACTCAGTTCCGACTTCCATTCAGAGATCATGCATGATGCGTATATTACATTCAAAAATCCAGATGCCGGGTCTGCGATCAACCGCCATTCGCGTTCGATCTGTTATTCGAACTTTTCCACATGGGCAATGTTGTCAACCTGCGACGCGTAGTCATCACGGTTGGATTCCTTCGGAATGTTCCCAGTTCTACCATTAGTCGCCCTTGGCTCGTCCTCATCACAATCACTAATTTTTGAGACACATTTTTTTGAAGAATTACTACCAACTTTACTTAAGGCGAGAAAATTGGAGATTTAAAATGGGCAAAGAATATTCATTCAACTCTTGGATTAGGCGTGGATGAATCCATATAATGAATTGTTATGCACTTTCCGCATAATTTTAATTTCGTTGTTATCCTGCCACATAAAAGCAAGTAGTGCCTATATTTGAAAAAATCAAGGAGACGGGGATGACGGAGAATAAAGTAGCGGTAGCCCAGCAAAACACTTCCATTATTTTCTTTCCGAGGACCGTAGTCAGGTGGATTGCAGATTTCCAGAATATTATGGGATACGATGGATATGGGCACCGTCAAAAATTGATTGTGATCATGTAGTTGGATCTCAAAATATTTTGAGAATTTACAATCGACTTAAAAATGGCGGCGGTAGTCAAACTGTTATACATTGCTTTCGGCACGTTATCTAGTTTGAATTTGACTTAAATTTAGTTGGAATGATAAGTTTGATCTGAATCTAATTGACACTTGTCTTTTATAGCACTGAATCAGCTTATACATTCAAAAAAAACCTTAAATAACAAAAAATAAATATTTAATAACAAAAAAAATTCCATCAAAAATTGTTTGGCCTAACTATAACTAAAAACTCCACAACTTAAATCATTTCTTAAATCTATTAGCATTTAATCTGCTTAAAGTTGCATTTGTTTGGGGTTGAATTTTGACCGCAACCATGTCTGTGGCATATATTCTGGGAATCTACAATCAACTTAAAGATGACGGTGGTAGTAAAACTGTTATACATTGCTTTTGCCACATTATCTAGTTGAATTTGACTTCAATTTAGTTGGAATGATAAGTTTGATCTGAATCTACTTTACACGTGTTTTTTATAGCACTGAAGCGTATACATTCAAAAATAAGTCTTAAATAACAAAAAATAAATATTTAATAACAAAAAAAATTCCATCAAAAATTGTTTGGCCTAACTATAACTAAAAACTCCACAACTTAAATCATTTCTTAAATCTATTAGCATTTAATCTGCTTAAAGTTGCATTTGTTTGGGGTTGAATTTTGACCGCAACCATGTCTGTGGCATATATTCTGGGAATCTACAATCAACTTAAAGATGACGGTGGTAGTAAAACTGTTATACATTGCTTTTGCCACATTATCTAGTTGAATTTGACTTCAATTTAGTTGGAATGATAAGTTTGATCTGAATCTACTTTACACGTGTTTTTTATGGCGCTGAATCAGGTTATACATTCAAAAATAAATCTTAAATAACAAAAAAATAAATATTTAATAACAAAAAAGGATTCCATCAAAAATTGTTTGGCCTAACTATAACTAAAAACTCCACAACTTAAGTCATTTCTAAAATTTATTAGCATTTAATCGGCTTAAAGTTGCATTTGTTTGGGGTTGAATTTTTAATTCTGCATCATTGTTCAACTTTTATAAAGATTGATGTTAACATGTAATTCTTTAATAGAGGTCTTATGTTGTAATTCACCTTTTACAAATTTAGTTCTATTTGAAAACAAAATAAATAAATGGCAGAGATTCCATTTTTACTAAATATTCTCTGATGTTTTTCAATATAGAAAATTAAAATTTATCTCAAACACATTAATTTTATACAACTCTCTTCTTAGAAAATCTAAAACATGTCTTTTCCTTTCATTCCTTTGTACCTCCTTTCCACATGTCCCTTTTTTTCATTTTATGTCCCTCCCATTCATTCTCCTTCACTTAAAGAATTAAAATTTATCTCAAACACACTAATCTTATACGATTCTCTTCTTAGAAAATCTAAGACATGTCTCTTCCTTTCATTCCTTTGTACCTCTTTTCCACATGTCACTTGCTTTCATTTTCTGTCCCTCCAATTCATTCTCCTTCACTTCGATTCCCTGTTTCATTCCTCTGGAACCACCCTAATGAAACGATTTTAATCTTTATATTTGTCTGAAATAATTATGTTGATTTTATATATGCATACATGTATGTATGTTGGTTGTTGACTAACGAGGTCATTAGGATTGTTTTGTGCTAATATTCACATGTACGTTGAGAAATACATGAACAAAGTGAAAGATATATTAATTGTCTCTTATGGTCATTGCATTATTGTTCTATCTTAAGTTATTATTGGTTGATGAAAAGTATTAATTGTTATTGAAATATTGCTAATTTAAGAATTGAATTAGGCTAAAGTAATTTAAAGAACATAGAGTAGTGAAAAGTTAACATTCTTGAATTCAACCCACAAGATGAGTTAAAACTCAACCCTTTTAGAGTCTTCTTCATATTTCCTACATGGTTAGTTGATTTTTCATGAATAATGATGTTTTATGTGGCATCCTCTCAAATTTGGTTGTCAATCATAGTAGGTCAACTTCTAGGAGTTATAGATTTCATGTACACGTTTCGATTGAGGAAATTTGTGTGTTTTAGAAAGGTATTTATGTGTAAATTATGGAATCTAGGTGCATAGTAAGTTTATGACCGCAAAACTCATCATTTAAGGCCTCAAAATCGCTCTCTTATCTTTTCTTCCAAAAAATTTCAAACTAGGACCATTGGTAAAAATGATCATAGAAGTTGTTCCTCCAAACTTTCCACTCCAAAAGAATTGAGATGGATGAAAAATGACATCATCATCCAATCCATTAAAAGATCATTGTTTCTATAAACCCTAATAGCAACTATAAGTTCATCAATATTAACTTGGATAAAATATTGTTAGTCCCTAAAACACTTCTTTCTGCGCGGAAGTTGAAAGTGAAAATGTTCAATTTTCTCAACGCCTGAAGATTATTATTGATAAATATTTCTGGTATTCAATTTTCATGCT
>APFE031051374.1:335956-346368 GCA_000404065.3 Pinus taeda | reverse complement strand
CTTCTCTCTCATCTACTTCTCATAAAGGAAAACACAAGTGACTTTAGTTTGTTTGTTTCTAAGATAGCTACCTGTCTTAGTGGGACTAGCAGCTCTTAATGGACACTAGTTTTCCTGATAACAAAATGGTGACTCCACTAGGGAGAAATAGCTTGTTTTCTTGTTTATATTTGTTTGCTTTATAAAATATAGATGGAGCCTGAAGTTGAGTGAGCTAGCCTTCGAACTTAATTTTCTATGCAAGTGCAAAGTAGATCAATGCTGCTTCACTCCTAAGTGCCCTCATGGTGGCTCAAGTAACTTCATTAGATCAGCCCCTATACTTTGTATTTACTGACTATCATTAGCTCAGCCTAAATCCATGAACTAAGCTACAAATTGTGACCAGAAACTAAGCTAAAGTATCATCCCTGTGACATCGCACTATCTCCTTTTGACAGTCTAGATGCATCGCATCTCCCATGTGTTGTAGGTGAGATACATCCCTGTTTCCCTGTGTTACAGGTGCGATGATCACATAAGGCTTTTTCTGCCTCCAGATTTTGGTTTTTCTTCACTCTCTTTAGCTTTATTCAGGAGTTTCGGTTTCTGTGATCAGTATACCACTGTTGAAACTCCCTGACTTTGCATTATTCATCCTCCATTGTACAAGAATTGTAAATGTCTTTATGTATTTTTCACCATTTACGGTTCTCCTTTACAAATAGTAGGTTAATTGAATTGTCATCCTTTGATTTGAAACTGTCGCAAGTGTCGTTTTCAGTCAAAGAAAAGTGTCTTATTCTTGTTTATAGTTGATTACACTTTTTCCATTGTATTTGACTTGAATTAATAGTCTTCCAAGTGTCGAAAGCAGTTTTCAAATTAACGTTGAAAGTGTCGCTCTTAGCCTTCCTTTTGTTTTTCAAATTCAAAATCACAAAGTGTCGTCTTAGCCTTCCTTTCATTTTTCGAATTCAAAATTGCAAAGTGGTCTATCTTTCATTTTTGAATTCAAAATCGCAAAGTTTTGACTTAGTCTTCCTCTCGTTTTTTGAATTCGAAATCGCAAAGTGTCGTCTTAGTCCTCCTTTCGTTTCTAGAAAGAGAATTGTTAGTATTGTCTCTTTGAAGGAAGAATAGTTCAGATCTGTACTTAGCATTCTTTTTGTCATTCACACATTAAGAAAGTGGAAAACAAATACATGCATGTGCATTTTCATTTAGACTGCTCTGAATATTGATTTAGGATAATGCATCTTAGTGTGTTCTCTCTACTCTATGCTGAAATAATTTCACTTCTCTTTCCTTAGTAGCTAGGATTTTCATTGCAAAATGAGAAAGTAAATGTCTGTTTATCATCTTAGATTTCATATTTAGGATTTATATATCTACATCATGCGGTGAACGTTAAAGGAAATCTTCTTAAGAAAGATCAACTGTAAAATAAATGTCAATGAACATAAAAACGCTTGGGAACCTAACGCACAACATTTAGAAGTCTAGGCTAGAGACGTATTCCAGCATTGTAAAGCCTGGTAACTATTGCTTTCATTGTAGGTTGGGTGATTCGTCCTCTTTGAGACAACAAGTGTTAGTACGAACTTCTGCTCCCACGTACCGTCGAGTATATATTGGGAGACCACAATAGGCTATATCCTTTATCCTTAGGAAGCTGTGTCTGCGACCCTATCGATCGCAATGCACTAAACAAAACATTCAAGAAGATTGACTGCCATACGATAAAAAGTATTCTCCAGTTTTGCGATTGGTTTGGTAATCCCTCTATCTAGATTTCTAGAGTAGTCACTTTCATTCCTTTTCAGACGCCATAACAGAAAAGGTCCATTTGAGAACTTGTCACTTCAGGCTCATTAAAAATTGAAGCCGACTAGAGTCATCTTTATCTTTTTCTTGAATCTTAATAATTGAAAAAGCAAGTTGTGTCAAAGTGTCATAAAAGTTATTTTAATAAGAATAACGTCATTGTTCCCTCGTTGGTCTTAGGTTGAGAAAATGGAGTCCACCAACCAAAGATTTCCCCTTGGGGGAAATCCTAGTCTCTTCTCCTCATAGGGAGATGTTGGTGCACCTCATATGGCCACATTGTCCCTTCCAAGACTAACAATTGGCGTACCATTATGGCTCTTGTTGACCTCTGTCATTCAAAGCACCGTGATTCCTGAGCAATGAAATCAGCAACCAGATGATAGTAGAGTTACCCCTGAACCTTCTACTTCTTTTTTTTCTCCCTCTCCTTCTTCCTCTTAGCTTGGTGAAGCTAAAAACCAAGTAACAAAGAAGAAAAAGAAAGGGAAGGAGAAGAAGAAGAAGAAGCCAACAGCAAAATGGGGCAACCAAGCATCATCTAGCAAAAATCCACACACTACACCATCCAAACCTAAATCTCCATGTGTCATTTGCAAAGGGGACCACTATCATCGAGATTGTCCTTGCATCCCACGGATCTTAAGGGACTGGTCTTTCCGCTTGCACAATCTGGTGTTGTCAACCTCTGATGATCATGTTGAAAGTACACCATCAACTAGTGAAAACAAAGTCACTAGACTGAAAGGAAGATCTAAAATTCCTTGTAGATTGTGTGAAGGTGATCATGCCATCCACCATTGTCCCTTCCTAGACGAAGCTAAAAGAGTCTTGGATAACTGTCCTGCTTCACCACTATGGCTTCCTCCTGGATACAAGAAGCTCTTGCCGAGTCCATCACTAGTTTAAAACTCCAAATACCAGTGGTATTTACCATGGTAACGGCCCATAGTAGTGAGCACGACAACCGATATTGATCATGTCAAAGATTCCACTCGGACTATTGTAGTTTTGACCCATGGTATTAGATAAGAGCTAAACTATATAAAGAGGTGAAGATCAAAGTTCTAAGTGTGCAAGAGAAAGGATTTTTTATGAATACTTAAATATGAAGTATATTTGCATTGTAAGGTCCATAATTGTCACATAGAACTGAAATAATTATACACTAATGAATACAATGATGGATCAAGATCATGAGACTTGAAATGACTTTCCATTGTATGATCTTCTCATAGATTGACTGGATCTAGTATTGATGCATGTTTCTATCTTTGAATATTATGATCTGAATATTTATGAAGTTTTCAATAGCTCCACAATTTAAGGTCAAAATTTGTAGATCTATATAGTGGTTGGTCTTGGGAAAAGCACATATACACGTGGGTTCACTTCTTCAAAATCGAGTATATAAAGTAAGGATTTATGTTCATAAATGATAGGTCAACTTGATTAGTGTTTTCACTTCTATCTTCCCTATCAATGATGTCCTCATGTTGGTCTAGTTTAAGTGATCATGTCTGAAGTAAAATCGATTGAATGATGAAGCTTAATTTGTTTACATGTTGAAAATATTATTGATCATGTTGACTGTGTGAGGGTTCTCTAAGCTAACATAATATTTCACAATATCTCTGGTCAACTCTATGTCTAGTTTAGAATTACAAGTTTTTAGTTTCTAGTATATTAAGCTCTGTAGGTAGGTTTCTCTATAGAAAAGTGCATATACACACCGGTAGCCATAAGTGAAGTAGTGTATACATTTTTGCATTTCAATAATTGGTGTTGCAGTTGATTCTGTGTGTTGATGCAATACTCTGAGTTTAGTTTTAATGACAACAAAGCTACTTTTACATAGCAAAGTTGTCTCTTTACATAGCTCTGAATGGACCTATGGGTTATGGGCCCACGTATAATCAAAATAATTCTAATTGGCGGAATTCAAAACAAACCTAACCAATCACCGTCGGTCCTTCTTTGAACGCATATGGCTGGACCAAAAAGGAAATAAAACCTAGTTCATAAAATATCAGGTCCACCAGAAATGTTATCCCACGTGCACATTTAAGTGTGATTACCATCTGATTAATCAGCCAATGAGTGGCCTTGATGTCTAAAACTCGACGAGGTTTTAAGTCCATTGTATAAAAACTTATCGCCTCTATTTTTGGATTTAATAGTCGTGCTTGTTGGCATGTGATATGCATCCGATCACCCATTACTGGAGGGTCTGATCATCCTAAACCTTAAACTCGTTTTGATGATTTTCTCGAGTCCCCTAGCCAAGGTAGCTTGATTGCAAGTTTCCACGTGATCTCCGAGGACATTATTCCATCGGATGGCTATGATGCTTCCTCCACCATTCCTCGTCCATTGTTATTATCCATCGATCTAGCCGATCAGATAGTTCATGTTCTTTGTCATTTTAATTCTTTCTATACCATTGATCTTCTATTTCAACGATGCGATTTAATCCCCATTGTTCTTTTGCCCTACATTGTTCCTTTATAATCCTTTAGGAATTTGAGGAAAAGTCCATGTCCTCCATTATAGAAGATAGTTCTCAATCTTCCTATGTCTACTAGAAAAACCATTTACGATCGCTTATGGTTAATCCATCCATCCATTTAAAAGTGAAATCTTGCTCTCTACATGCCTATACACAAGTTTTATTAGACAATTAAATACTAGTCCCACAAAGGAAATCTCGTCATTCATTCATGCTATTCAAAACAAAATTCCATAGTATTTCTCAAATTCACAGTCAATGCACCATAAGGATCTTAAGACACATACAGACAGAGATTCCCACACATGATATATACAAATCCACACTCCTTTGGTATTTTTATAAAATATTTACAAGGAAAATAGTCACATTTGACTGTTGCAGTTCTTTTCCATAAAATCCATCTACTAGTCTTCCTAGATCCTCACTATTTCTCTTACTATCTTCTTGCTTTCTAACCGCTAGCTACCCTCTAGCTAACCTCTGGCTAACCTCTAGCTAACCTCTCAAATCATTCAAAATATCCCAATTTATACAAAATAGATTCATGAACCAATTTAGTTCATATCCAACAATCTCTCACTCTCTCCCAAAGCATCTCTCCAGGTTCACTCCTTTCTCAAATACAAACCCAAATTAATCATTTAAATCCCTTAAATCCTTAGTATTCGTAGGATTACTTGCCTATCTCTAATATCTCTACATTCATGACATATTCCCCATAAATAAATTTACAATTAAAATTCCCTCAACTCAACTAAACTTAGGAAAATAAATAAAATGATTAAGGGAACCTACTCCCTTTAGTAAATGTGAAATAAGACTCATGAGCTTTACAAGATTTAAATAATGCTCCTGCACCAGACTCCTGAGGTTGAAATAATTCATGGACTCCTATTCATGAGTCTTCCCACTTCCTAGGTTCATCAGATTTCATCTTCCAACTGGTTGTCTAACCCTTTTCAATTGCAGGTGCATTTACTACCTTCTCTCTTTCTCCTAGATGCCAAACTATGTGTTGTCGATGTCCTTTTGCTCTGCTTTCATAAGCATCTCCTTTTCATAATGTTTTGGTGTTGATATCCTCAATAAAAAACTCCTTAGACAACATAAATTTATGCTCCTCTGTCTATTTTTGTCTTGTCATCATCTCAATAGAATTGAGCTCCAACTATATGTATTTTCCACCTTGTACGCGAATATATATTTTGATTTCTGACTCAATCACCTTTTTAGTTTTCACCATCCACCTATGCAATATCTTGAGTAAAATCCTCCCAATCTCAAAAGAAGATTGTTTCTTGTTTGATACAAGAATATATAACCTTTCAACCACGTATTGTCCACCAGCTGCAAAATTTTTAGTTATTGAAACTTGTTTAATTGTCTCCATATTCATATTAAATTTAACTGAACCGTTCATCCAAAATTTCAATTGCAAATTAAAAATAAACTCTCAATATTCTAATCTTCTTTGAATCAAGAACAAAACATGTGTGTGGATTGTACTTTACATCTTGTGCAATTTTCTCTCTCTTCTGCAATGACTTGTTTAAAAGTTATCCCAACTCTCCTTCCTTCATCCTGAACTTCTGAGTCAACTAGTTACTTTCTCTCATATTCTTGTTTCCATCAGGAAAATTATCTCTTTTTAATTTTGGAACTTACATACTCCTTCATGCTTACCTTTGCAAACATATCTCCAAGACCAGTTTGTCCTTCATCCTAAAATCCACATTCAACAATTAATAATTCAAAATTATAAAATACATTACATGTTCCATTAATTCTGCTCCATAATTTCTTTGATTTTCATCCTGTTGATATGCATATGACATGCCAAACTTGTCATGTTGTATTGTCTTGAAAAGGTGTTCTTTTTCTTCACTTTATTCTGAATGTTATCTAATTTCTGAATTCTGCTCTCTACTCTTTTCTTCGCGCTTCATTCCTTTCACACTTCGTTTCATTCTTCTTGTTTCTTCCCTACAAATCTGTAAGCCACTATGTTTGCTTTTCCATTCCTCCTTATTTTCAATCAAAATATGCCAATCTCTAATTCTCTTTATTTATATACAAGAAAAAAAATTACCACATACAAAAGATTTTTCATTCCACTGTAGAGTCCCTTTTACAACCGTAGAAATTACTATCACCACCATGAATATCACATTCCATTAAACCCATTTGTTTCTCATTGCATATGCATAGTTAATGAAAGCATCCTTGCCTTCACCCTCTGAGATTGTCTGTCTCTTCCTAAGTTGCTGATTGCATTCACTGTTACTCTTTTTTCCATTTGTACAAATAACATTGTCTTCAATTTTGTGTTGTGCATCAGCCTCTACCAACCTCTCTTTAAGTTCCTGATTGTCCTCATTTCATCTCCTCGTCATAGCTTTTTCTACACTAATTGTACCTACTTGGGCTAAATTCTCTTTATAAATCTCTGTTCTACTATCTTCCATAGTACATTCTTAAGTAAGAGTCGTTTATACTAATGTTCCACTATGTCCTTCCAAGACAATTTCTTATCCATTAACTATCAATACAGGGTCATAATTTTTGAATGAAAACTAAAGAGATAAGTCCATTACCTCAAGTGTTTGTTCTGAACATACACTCTTGCTTGCTCTTGTCATAAGGTTATCTTCATACCTCTCTTCTACCTCTTCTTTTGCAATATGCACTTTCCCTCTATCTTCAGACTATCTGTTATCTTTTTTCCAAGTCTTACTAGATTCATCATCCTCAGCCTCCTTAGTAGTTTTCAACATTTGTCCATGTTCAGTGTCTTTGAATATATTTTGAATCAAGAACTAATCTATTACATCCATCTCTTCTAATAGTTTCATTTCTTCAGCAGCCTACACAGACATATCTTGTAAAGGTTGTTCATCACCTGCATACATACACAAATCAATAGTTTCAAAAATACTACACTCCTCTTTCTTCGATGTTTCAATCATCATATCTCTCTGTTGATTCGAACTTGTCCAACAGTTCTAGAAATCATGAATGATTCTTTCCTCTGCAGGGTAAGTCTCTTGCTCAAGTCTTCCATCTCTAACTCAGTTGCTTTGACTTCTTCTCTTTATTTGATATACATTCTCCTCTTTATTAGTTTCTCCAACAACTTTCGCTTTACCTTCTTTCTTTACATATTCCAACCATAACTTTAGTCCTTTTCACATTTTTCTAGCAGAATTATTATGACATCCATACTTGCTTTCAGTTCTGCAATTTCTCTGTCAAATATCTTTTGACTCATCTCCTCTCCATTGCTATTTCTCTTGGCAACTTCCTTTCTTCTATTGTGGCTTCTCTCTGAACCCCTTCTATGACTATTAGTAGTCATTTCCTCGTTACCTATATGAGTTCCTCACTCAGTATGAGCTACGCGAAGCCTTTGCAACAACAAGTCCTCCCTGCTGTCACTTACCTCATCAATCTCCTCTCTGGACTTGGTCGTTTGGCAAGCACTGGTTATCTATCTCTGGAACCTCTTGAGAAATCCTTTCTTCTCTCTCTAGGCTTATATCCTCAACTCACCACTCTTAAGAACAATTTATTTGTCCTCCTTGTGCAGCTTTCAATAGGAATATTTAGATTCACTGCCACTATAAAAACTCCTCCCTTTCTTTACACAATCTACTACTATGTGTTACTGCTATCATTCTCTTTCCCTATAAAAAAAATTCAAATGGACCACATCAAAATACAACTCATACCTAATAATCTAGCTCTTTAACCTTTCACTGGCTTGGCAATCCATATGTTACTTTACTTTTCACTATCTGCACATCAGTTCTTCTTTCGACTGAATTTATGTTCTTGCTGAGTACATCCATATTTGCTTTATTTCCTTACAGTTCTTTGTTGCAATTCCTTCACTTTCTCCTTTGTCACAACTACTTGCTAGAACTTCATTTCCTACCACTTGCATTCACCTACACATATCATTAAAGCTCTTTAAAATCTGTAAAACCTTTACCTCATCTTGTCTTTGATGAAATGTTGAAGTCCTCATTGCTTGCAAAATCTTAGCTTTCCTCTATGCATAAATTATTGTGTCCTATTCTCCCTTTGTATCGGATCCATTACACTGCAAATTATATATACGGTGAGAATGAAATTCAACCTCTCAGCCAATATCCGCAGAGAATTAGTCTAGCTCTGATACCAAAATGATGACAACAAAGTTGTTTTTACGCAAAAATGTTGTCTCTTTACATAGCTCCATGTGGACCTGCGGGTTATGGGACCACATATATATTGGAAGCATTCTAATTGGTAGACATCACAACAAACCCTGCCAATCACCATCGGTCCTTCTTTGAATGCATATGGCCAAACTCAAAAGGAAATAAACCCCAGTCATAAAATATCTGGTCCACTAGAAATGTTAACATGTGCACACATTCGAGCACGATTATTGTCTGATTAATCAGCCAACGAACGGTCTTGATGAAAAGAACTGGTTTTAATCCCATTGTATAAAAACTTATCACGTCCGTTTTTTGAATTAATGGCCGCACTTGTTGGCACGTGATATGCCTTTGATCGCCCATTAATGGACGGTCCAATCATCCTAAACCTTAGACTCTTTTTGATGATTTTCTTAGGTCCACTAGCTGAGGTAACTTTCTTTCAAGTTTCCACGCAATTACCATGGATCTTCTTGCATCAGACAACTATGATGTTGCCTCCACCATTCCTCTTCCATCATTATTATCCATCGGTCTGGTTGATCAGATGATTCATGTTCTTTTCCATTTTAATTCTTTCTATGCCATCGTTCTTTTATTCCAATGATGCGACTTAATCCCCACCATTCTTTCACCCTTCACATTCACTTTACAAACGTTTAGGAAAGTGAGGAAAAGCCTACCTCCTCCACTATAGAAGATAGTTCTCAATCTTCCTCTACTACTGTGAAAACCAATTACGCTCACTTCCGGCTAATCCCTCCATCCATTTAAAAGGGAAATCCCAATCTCTAAATACTTATACATAGGTTTTATTAGAAATTTAAATACTAGTCCCGTAAAGGAAATTCTGTCAGTGATTCATGCTATTCAACACAAAATTCCATACTATTTCTCAAATTCCCAATCAATGCACCATAAGGCTATCAATGCACATACAGACACAAATTCCCACACATGATATATAAAAATGCAAACTATTTTGGTAATTTTATAGAATATTTACAAGGAAAATAGTCACATTCGACTGTTTCAGTTCCTTTCGATAAAATCCATCTACCACTGTTACTAGTTCCTCACTATTTCTCTTACTGTCATCTTGCTTTCTAATCCCTAGCTAGCATCTATCTGCTAACCTCTAGCTAACCTCTTGAATTATTCAAAAGACCATAATTTCTACAAAATGGATTCATGAACCAATTTAGTTCAGATCCAACAATCTCTCAATCTCTCCCAAAGTATCTCTCCAACTCCACTCCTTTCTCAAAAAAAAACCCAAATTAATCATTTAAATCCATCAAATTCTTACTCTTCCTAAAATTACTCAACTGCCTAAGATCTCTACTTTCACGACATATTCTCCATAAATAAATTTATAATTAAAATCCCCTCAACTCAATTAAACTTAGGAAAATAATAAAATGATTAAGGGAACCCACACCCTTTAGTAAATGTGAAATAAGACTCATAGGTCTTATAAGCTTTGAATAATTCTCCCGCATGACGTTTTGTGTACTGGTTACAAATATCTCACTATTCGAGATGATTGGTTGAGGTTTTGTTAAGTTGATTGGGTTTCAGTGATTGGTTTATTCAGTTGTGTCAGAGATTGATGAGTTGAAGATTGATTATTTATTTTGATCTTAAGTGTTGATATTGGATGTAGTGTGAAAATTTAGGAAACATGGTCAACAAATGTTGCTGAGGTTTGGAGCATTTGTGAGGAAGTCGAAGCTTCCAGTCAGTAGTATTTTGGTAATCAGATCAGAGGGTTGGAGGTCCCTTCCAGTAGGAGCTAGAGAATGAGTAAAGTTTTTGGCCTTCAGCAGGTGGGTTACTACGTACTTGTATGAGTCTGCACCAGTAAAAGAATGTAAGAGGTTTTTGAT